>SKCR01027451.1:0-90403 GCA_019454045.1 Zanthoxylum bungeanum
TGTATTATATTTACATTAAATATCAAATACATACATATTTATGATACTAGTCAAATATCTCATTTGACAATTAATTAATGTATTTGATAAAATCTATCCTTAAATGCAAATACACAAAAATTAGGAAATGACTATTAGGTCCCTTCACATGTATTTTTCGTTTAACCTTTAAACGACTTATAAATAATCAATATTATTTATAAATATTGCCCTAGTGCTCTACAAGTATATTTCATTAGTGAGACTCTCTAGATTCAGGCATATCCGTCACGAAATCCAATTTCGTGTCCATAATTATCCACCAATAAATTATGACGACCACAGATAAACTCGTTGAATCATACAGGTCGAGGTCATGACAAATATAATTCTTCCTCCGTCACAGGTATCCGGATATATCCCAGAGATATAGATGTAAACGTCAAATCTCTATAGGGACTATCCCGTCGACGTCTCTATTAGCAATCTAAAAAAGAACGCTTAGAACTCACTTCTAAAGTGTACCACGAGCCCATAGTTTTTATCTGATTGCTAATCATAAATGGACTACCTATGCTCTGTACAAAGAACCGACGGATCCTATCTCGACACACACAGGACACCTTGAGGATCTATCCACACCCAACGAATAGGCGGAGATCTTATCTAAATACATCGGTGACGTGACTGCCTTTTAAGTGTGGAAGATGTCTCATGTGCCCACAGTGGCATCTGAAGTCGAAGAATCACAAATGCTACTCAACCCGAGAGATTCTTATTGACGTTAGTGTACCATCCATTAGAATCTTCAGTGAGTCGTTCAGTGTTTATCCACTATAAGCACCTACACGTCTATACAAGTCCCCAAGACTCATGGTTCATTGAGAACCATTGAAATCATATATTCTAGTATACAACATGTACCGGTCTCAACGGATTTACTGTACTGACCAAGTAGTATAAACCTTGACCAGGAACTGTCTAAGAATGACAACGTCATGATATAACTCAATGTCAGTTGTGACGCTTTTGCAACAATATCATGGCTAATCATTCTAAGGTCAATTACGTCTTTTTACCATATAAGAAGATATATTATATTATAGAAACTACTCATTTTATTCATAATAAACATTTTAATAAGTATTTTCAAGGAAATAAAAACTGAAATTGGTACGCTGAGCACCAACCCCAACAGTATGCATAACATCGTGCAACCTGGCTTATAGCCAGCACCCTGAGACAACTGTATGTGCAAACTCAAAATATAATAACTATCAACTTGGCCTCGGGCCAGAAGTCAATAAACAAAATGCAAATCACTTGGCCTCCGGGCAGAACTCCAAATAATACTATACTATTACATAACTCTTTACATATGCAATACAAGTGCAGATACAAATGCAAGGGGTCGTGAGGACCCATAACTTGACCCAGGACTCATGACTCTCTTGATTGTAATTGGGGTGATCCACTATCTTCAAAGTCTTCACTGGTGTCCTGCTGGCTCAGTATGACTGCTACTGACCTGTAAAACTAACAAACTGTTGTGGTGTGAGTCATAAGACTCGGTAAGTAACCATGCTTACTTTCTAATAATAAACACTTCTACTATTATTTAAAACTTAACTTATATTATTACTTTAGTCACATTTGGAAAAGAAATCCTCAGATTGATAAGTTAATTATCTTTCTTTGCTCAAAACCCGTATATTAAAATTATCATGAAGTCTTACTAATGTCTTATCTCTACCTCAAGTTTGTATTTACTTATGCCAATTATGTTTTATTTATTATCTTTGTTATGCCCTTATTTACTTATCTTAGTTATGAAATTTTCTAAATTCATTTACTCTACCATAACTTACCATGTATTTATTCTTACCACTGTCTAGTCTATCATCTTGTATCCAAGTTCTAAAAATAACATTTACAAAGTTTTATATCTTAATCATTTACCTGACATGTATAATTCAGAATTAATCATTCAATTCTATAATATAATTCTTGGTTGACTTGTCATCCTTATAAGCTATAAATATATACATACGTTTTTTTTTTTTACTTTCTTTCAAAACTTTTTTTAAAACCTTTCCGTGCTCATATCTCATGCATAACTTACCTCTTACCGTTCGTTCACACTCTACATCTTCATTATACAATTATTTATAAACTAATCATAGCACAAAAACACAGTTAAACTTTTTACACTCCTTTACCTGTTAACAATGAACATCGCACACCTCGTACATTCGCATTTCATCATACATGCAAAACCATATATATTATTCCTATACTACTTACTCTGTGTCTGAACTCATGCATCATAATCACATAAATACATATATAGCATAATCAAAATTCATTATGTAACATAATTCTCTTAATCATTTACGTATGCTATAAATATATTCTCATGCCACATCTTGAACATGTATCTCAAACTAGGAAACTCTTTCTATCTATGCTTATCACAATCTGAATCTCAAACTAGAATTGAAAACTGAAATCAGGAAGTCATTTCTGAAAACTGAATTCCAAACTGAAATTGGAAAACGTTTCTAAAAACCAAATCTCTGTAAACTTAATTGAAAACTGGCGTTCTATAAATCTTGTCTGAAAACTGATTATAAAACTGGGTTTGAAAGTTTACATGCAAAATGTATCTCATATCTGTAATCTCATTCTCAAAATGTATTCTCTTGTAAAAAATATCAATTCTTTCTAAAAATTTTGTTCATAACAACTCTCTTTTCTGAAATTCTGATATGGAAAACTGTTTTATGAAATCTGATATCTGTAAACTGGTCTGTATCTGAAAACCTTGACGTATGAGGGCGTTACGTATCGCCGTCCCCCCATACACCTAACTGGAGCTAGCATGGAAAATCCATGACTTTGGGGCGTTACATATCGCCGTCCCCCAAAGCATGCCACTACTGTCCCTGAAACTGGTGGTCTTGGGGCGTTACGTATTGTCGTCCCCCAAGGCACAAACTAGAACTGGGGGTGCGAACCTATGCTACCACCCAAGCTCTGAATTAGAGTCCAGGTACATGAACTTATGCCGTCATCCTGGCTCTGAAACTAGGATCTAGGGGCGTTACGTATCGTCGTCCCCCTAGCCCTCTACATGTGCACATGTTTATGTATCCGTCAATTCCAACTGTATCAAGTTACATACTGGGTGAGTTTTTCCTCATGCCCCGGAAAAACATAAAGCTCAAACTGAAAACATCTCTTTTCTAAAACATTTCTCAAAACATGCTAAATCATATATGATATAAAAAAAAACATGGCTAACGCCCTAATTGCAGAAAAAGTAAGTATGATACTAAAATTTTTATAAAAAGATACAACTTAGAGAAAAGTATGTCCACTCACATATATAATTTCTCATACTCATGTCTGATGCTCAACATCTCATTTACATATATTCATATACATACATACTATATGCTCACTTAAACATGCATCAAAATACTTGTATAAAATATACATACATACTATATACATGCTTACTTATTTCTCCATGCAACTTACATACTTTTTGTACTTCAATACACACAGCCTATTGCTTATACAATATACTATGTTTCTGTCTACTTAAGTGCCTATTTACTCATACATGTTTATACTTATCTATGTATGTACTCGTGATCTTGTTTTTGTATTCTTCTACATGCATTTGTACATATATAATTACTTCCTTATAATTTATCATTCTTTAAACTTTAATCACATTCCCTATGGTGTAGCTTCTACAACCTCCAATCCCAAGTATCTTTATATTATACTCATATGTATTTGCTCACATATAACGTATACATATAAAGTTTTTTTATTATCTAAATTCAAACAAAACACATGTCACAAATATTCATCGCATGGATTACTTACCTGGCTTGGCGGACACTCATAATCCTGGTCGATCTGTCAAAACAAATAACAAAACATGGTCAGAACCGCTATTTGCGGAACTTTCTACTCATCTAAAATAAACTTCCGGACCTTCCCGGAATACACGAATCATCTCTGATTCTACGGTTCAAGCATCATTACTATAATGTATCCTTATATACTATTCTAAACTAGGTAGATAACTTAGATTCTCATTTTACGCGTTTGTGGAAAATCTTGCGGAAACGTTTCTGCAAACGCTGCGAAAGGATCCTGAACCATCCAAACTTATCCGAAATTACTCAATTACTCTCGCAATATCATTTTATGTCGTATCTATAGTTACGGTCATCAACGCTCAGTCGAGCGAGAAACCAGGTTTCACCGGAAACCTGTTTTATCTACTGGATCGATCTAATCTAATTCGTTCTCACTCGGATTCTACGACAAACACATATTCAACATACTAAAACCCAATCAATTCAATTTATATCATTACGCTACTCTACGAAGCTAATGAAAACATCCCAATATTTAGCGAAAAACTTGAAATTAGCGACTTTTTACCGATAGCTCTTACTGAGATTTCAAGGCCATAAACGGACTCCAAACGATCCCACGAACGCGCTGGAATCGACGGAATTCTGATCGGAACTACTGTTCACATCAAATTTACTGTTCATATACGACTTTCTTCCTCATTTCGCATGATTCCGGGCACGAATCGGAGAAACCATCAGACCGTCACCACTGAGTTAATTCCGGCGATCCATACGACGGCACCGGCCACCAGCAGGTGCGCCGTGGCCGGGCGCTTCAGGTGCTGGTGGTCCGCCGGCGTGATGTTGGCCGGAAGGCCACCGGCGTGCTGCTTCTCTCTCTCCCTCTCTCTTCACGTTCCCTCTCAGCTTTTTTTTTCTTTTTTTTCTTTGAAATTAAAAAAAGTAAGACAAAATATCACCCAGCCAAGAATTACCAAAATGCCCCCAATTAGAAGGGTATTTTCGAAAATCAGTAATTTTGAAGCTCTTCTGATATGATTTTCAAAAAGTGTTCACACGAAAGTTGTTCGTCTCGGAAAAACGAGTCTGATGGTTCAAGAATTAACTCAATCGGAGTTCGGTTACTATTTTCGTTACCGAAATGGTAAACTTTACGCTCATAATAAAAATTACGTAACTGATTTTTGAGACGACATGTCTTTTAATGCGACAAATCTTCACTTGATATTATTCCGACCCATATATCATCGCTTGAACTCTTATTCTTTATTATCATCATGTTCCGAGACTATAACTTCTGTCTGGGAACCTTCCAGAACTGTCCTAAAAATCTGGGATGTTACATTCACCCCTCCTTAGAAAATTTCGTCCTCGAAATTTCTCCGCCCTTATAACTGTTGATTAGAACCTGGTCGTATGTGCGGAAACTATCTTACTCTAAACTCCACTGATATAAATTCTCTGTCCCAACTATGAAACTAACCACTATCTATAAGCTAGAATCCTTAACAACTCAAATACGACTTTAAACTGACTATACTGATTTGGGTCTCATCTCTAGTCATCTAGCCTCACAGACCCATATACTGTTACTATCTAATAATTTTTTTTTTTGCGAATTCTCTGATTTTAAAGACCGCCTAAAAGTACTAACTTAAATAATCTCCTCCATACGGAGATAGCTAATCCATACCCATCAATTGAGTCACCCTTGGACTCATATCAAAACAGCAAAGCACGGAACAAAGAAGTAATATTATATCAAACAATCATAGAAAGTACATAGAAAGACCTACGTGGTCTTTACAAAACAAAATACAATCTCTGACAACCGGATCCCCACAGTTGCAGTAACTGACTTCTAGACCTTGTTACTGACACTGACTCTTAAACCATGCTCTGATACCAACTTTGTAACATCCCGCCTAAGCCAGGATATTACCGATAGGAGACAGGCTAATCCTGCCTCCAAAATCCTCTGATTCTGACGAAATTTCGGCATGATGTAAGTAGAACATCATGCAACCTGGCTTATAGCCATCACCCTAAGAAACACTGTTTGTGCAAACTCAAAATATAAGCAACTATCATCTTGGCCTCAGGCCAGAACTCAATAAACAAAATGCAATTCACTTGGCCTCCGGCCAGAACTCAAAATAATACTATACTATTACATAACCCTTTACATATGCAATACAAGTGCAGATACAAATGTAAGGGGTCGTGAGGACCCATAACTTGACCCAGGACTCAATGACTCTCTTGACTGCAATTAGGGTGATCCATTATCTTCAAAGTCTTCACTGGTGTCCTGCTGGCTCAGTATGACTGCTACTGACATGCAAAACTAACAAACTGTTGTGGTGTGAGTCATAAGACTCAGTAAGTAACCATGTTTACTTTCTAATAATAAAGACTTCCAATATTATTTAAAACTTAACTTATATTATTACTTTAGTCACATTTGGAAAAGAAATCCTCAAATTGATAATTTAATTATCTTTCTTTGCTCAAAACCCGTATATTAAAATTTATGTAAAGTCTTACTAATGTTCGTATATTAAAATTACTTTTGCCCTTATTTACTTATCATAGTTCTGAAATTTTCTAACTTCCTAACTCTTACCTTAACTTACCATGTATTATTCTTACTACTGTCTAGTCTATCATCTTGTATTCAAGTTTAAAAATAACATTTACCAAGTTTTTTATCTTAATCATTTACCTGACATGTATAATTCAGAATCAATCATTCCATTCTATAATATAATTCTTGGTTGACTTGTCATCCTTATAAGATATAAATACATACATATGTTTTTTTTTTTACTTTCTTGAAAACTTTCTTTAAAAAAAACCTTTCCCTGCTCATATCTCATGCATAACTTACCTCTTACCATTCGTTCACAATCTACATCTTCATTATACAATTATTTATAGACTATCATACCACAAAAAACACAGTCAAACATTTTACCCTCATTTACCTGTTAAAAATGAACATCGCACACCTCGTACATTCGTATTTCATCATACATGCAAAACCATATATATTCTTCATATACTATTTACTCTGTGTTTGAACTCATGCATCATAATCACATAATACATATATAGCATAATCAAAATTCATTATGTAACATAATTCTCTTAACATTTGCATATGCTATAAATATATTCTTATGCCACATCTTGAACATGTATCTCAAACTAGGAAACTCTTTCTATTTATGCTTGTCAAAATTTGAATTTCAAACTAGAATTGAAAACTGAAATCGGGAAGTCATTTCTGAAAACTGAATTCCAAACTGAAATTGGAAAATGTTTCTAAAAACCAAATCTCTGTAAATTTAAATGAAAACTGGCGTTTTATAAATCTTGTCTGAAAATGATTATAAAAACTGGTTGAAGTTTACATGGAAAATGTATCTTTATCTGTAATTCATCTCAAAACTGTTATTCTCTTGTAAAAAAAAATCCATTTCTTTCTAAAATATAGGTCATAATAATCTATTTTCTGAAATTCTGATCTGGAAAACTGTGTTTTTGAAAATCTGATATCTGTAAACTGGTCTGTATATGAAGACAATGACATAGAGGGGGGTACGTATCGTCGTCCCCTCATACGCCTAATTGGAGATAGCAGTGTGCAAATCCATGGACTATTGGGGTGTTACGTATCGCCGTCCTGTTGGATAATATGACCCATAGCGTCACTATTTGTACAGATCATGGTGTTGTTGTACAAATTAACTATGTGACAAAGGAGATTGCACTCTTATCATTTGTGATTAGATCACCTTAGATATATAAATGATGAGAGGTCCCTATGATTTGTTCCTGGATGGAGAATGATATGAGACAGTATCAGTCCACGTAGGATAAATCATTAAATATCCCTAGTCGTAGTATTATCGAGACAGGACATCGATAATGCGGAATAGGCTAGTATTGCACTTGTGCGCGTTGTGAGGGCACAACGGCATAGTTCTCATATATTTAAGTATTGGATACTTATGCAAGTGCGATAGGAGGTTTGTGTTTCACCGATGGTACGGGAAACAGCTTCGCTCTGGATAGACCCCTCGGAATCCCATTGGTATTATGACTATGTGTCTATGGGAGTCCGACATCAGGGTAGGTGTATTTGGTCTTAACCTGAGACTTGCACCGCTAATACTTACGATAATCGGTAGACTTTGGTCTTGGTGGTACAGGGCTTTAACCGGTTCTGCGTACACCACTTCTGGGTTTATCAGAGAGTCGTAGTGTATTGGGTGTGATGTCAAGACGGAAGTATCACTTCAGTCATAGTGGAGATGATGTCACGCAGGATACGGTACTAGTGCTCTTGAGTGATGCGCATCCAATCATGATATTATGACCAGGTCATGAATATCTGATTATAGAGACTAGTTACCAGACATCCGACATGTGCTTCGGACGGGGCAGACACTTATCCAGCCCCAGCCCTAGCACGTGACTATCCGATACTGGGCCGATATACACAATACTACGGTATACTACGCTTGATACAGATCTATATATTCCTGTAAGAATATTCTGGAGAATTGGGTAGGCATGGCGCTTTGCTAGAAGCCAACCTTGTCTTGTAAATCGGTACAAACGTAGTACGAGGTACTTACGTGTTCGGATAGTCCGACGACCGTATTTACTGCCAACATATCCGGAGATCTCATGGGTCGCTTCCCGAAGATTCACCGATGATGTATGACTCGCACTTTATTAATCTGGGATTAATTAGAAGAGAGAGAAGAATTAATCTGGGATTAATCGAGAGAGAGAAAATTAATCTGGGATTAATTACGAAGATATTTTATCTGGGATAAAATATTAATTAAAGAGAGAGAACGATTAATTTGGAATTAATCGGATATAAAATAATATATTCGATATATTATATGAAATTGGATTTCGACGCGGAATTAAAATTAGATTTTAATTCGGGCGAACGAATTAATTTTGAATTAATTCGTTAGCGACGTGAATAGTGATTTCGCTAGGCGTAATCATTTAATTACGACGCGACGGAAAATTCGTTAATTTGGAATTAGCGAACCCGAGCCCGAGAGTGATTGCGAGCGCATTCGTATTTCGAATTCGAGCGCGGCACGCAAGTCACATCAAGCGTCAAATCGCTAGTCGCATCAATTGTCAAATCACTTGTCACTTTGAGTGATGTGACATGACATGTTGTCACTTTAATAAAGTGACTTGATGTGATAGGTAAGTGATGGGTAAAAGTGAAAACATTGATGATTGTTTACTTTTGACTTTTTGCTTTTTGAAAAGTTTGGTATATATTATTTTATTGCTTTTAGAAAAAAATAAATGATATATATTTAACTTTTCTCTCTCTCCCAAATACATAATCGGTCTTCTCTCCAAGCAATTAGGTTTTTTTACGTTTTGAAAATGAAACTTCTCTCATCTCTCTCTTGCTCACGGCTTTGAGCCAATTTCTTCACTCTTCTCTCAAATTTTGGTTGGGCGTGAGAAGCATGAAAGAAACCTAGTGCTAGCACACACATGGGTTATATTATGGTGATAGGGAAACGAATTTGTGAGCTTGGAAGCTTGAAGCTTGGAGCTTTAATGGTGACACCATGGCCGAATTTCAAGGAGGTGCTTGACCCCAAAACCAAGCATCAGCAGCACAATGGAGGCCAAAACCGAGCCGCACACAATGGGAGAAAAAGACTTGTGTTCTTCTTGCATCAAACCAATCATTGTGAGTATTGTTTCCGCAATTCCTTGTTGTGTATTCATGCGTTTTCTTGTGTTTGGATGATTCTTGGGACCTAATTAGGAACTCAACAATGGTATCTTGAGCCTTGAACAAGCATGAAAAAGTTAGGGTTAAAATTGGGTAAAACGAATTTGGGCATGTTTTGATGAAATTGTTTGTTATAGTATGCTTAAATGAGATGGAATTAATGATTGATTAGATCAATTTGAAGAAATTGTGTTTGGAACAAATTTCCCCAATTTTTTGTGTAGGCCAAAGTTGACAAAATTGGGTAAACTCAATTTGAGCATCAATTGATTAAATTGTTTAGTATAGTATGCTTGAATGAGGTTGAATTGATGTTGTGCATGATCAATTTCATGAAATTTGGTTGGATCCATTTTTCCCCAAATTTTGGGCATGACAAATTTGGGTAAACTTGATTTTGAGCATGTTTGATGAAATTGGATGATTTAGAATGCTTAAAGTATGTTTAATTGAGGATTGATTGGATCAATTTGTTGAAAATGAGTTTGGAACAATTTTCCCCAAATTGCTTATGTTGGCCGAAAATTGAGACCCTAATATCTTGGTGAATTTTTGTTTGTTTGATCATTGGATGACTTGAAACAAGTGGGTAATGTTGAATTGAAATTTGATTGGATTGAATTTTGATTTGGAACAATTTTCCCAAATTAAAGTAGGCTTGGCCGAATTCAATTGGATATGAAATTCATTGTGTTTTTGTATTTTGATTCATTAGATGAGTTTAATTGATTTGGGAAATGATGATTGTGGATTCAATTGGATTGAAACCGAATCGGATTGGAAAAACCCTAATTACCGAGAACAAAAGCATGTAAATTGGGTTTGATTTTAATAAATTGTGTTGGACACTATTTAATGTTAAAGTGCATGATTAATTAGGCTAATTGATGTTTTAGAAATGTTAATTGGATAATTAATTGTGTATTACACTTAGGTTAATTAATTATGGAATTTGGAATTTTATAAGTTAATTAATTGGGCTTATTTTGGAAATTGGGCCTTAAGGTTGTAATTGGGCTTTTGGGCTTGGTTGTACCAAGTTAGGTTTAGGCCAATTTGGTTGGATCCAATTGGGCCCAAAACCGCATCCATAAAGTCCAATTATGACTTAATGGACCTTAATTATTTAATTGGGCCTAATGGGCCAAAATTAATTTAAAGGCTTATGGGGTAACTCCCGGATTGGATTTTGGTTATCAGTTGACCAAAAGTCCACGCCTTAAGAAATTAATTAAAAGCCCATTGGACTTTAATTAAATAAACATTAGATGTTAATTGGGCTTTGAGACCCATTGCGATTAAATTTGGAATTTAAGTCGTAAAGGTCATTAATAAAGTGTAATATTCAATTTGGAATTGAATAGTGAATTAGTATTAAATACATGTTAAATTGGATTTAATGTTGTAGTTTAATTTAATTCAAGAATTCGTACTTTCAGTACTTATTCGCAAAACGAGTTTGACTCGAGCAAAAATCAAATCGTTGTTTGAACATTGGATGATCACTAATTATCAGATTAATTAATTGGATTAGATTGATTGATAACATGCTTGTATGAATACATGGTTGTGATGCATGAATAATGTATATCGGATGGATATTAGTCGGGTGGGGCAATTTTAGAAATTGTTGTAATAAATTTGATTTATTAAATTGGACCTGCGTGTCCAGCCTTATCACCTCTATACTCTTTGTATTCTCTTCTCACCTATTCCCCTCAATGTAAATGAGGTTTCTTTAGAAGTGTAGTGTAAGGGTAGGTAGAAGTAAATACATGTGCTAGCTTTGGAGAGAGAAAATGAGAGATTTGATCTAGGATCAATGTAAAGTATCCATCCGCATATCATTATTATTTTTATTTCATATGCGCTTTATTATGTGTTTAGAATGCATGTTTAAGGGTGTATGATGATGAGACCTTAACAAAGATAATTAAATGGTAGCCAATTTGCACGCGAAAAACCCTCATCAAATATCATGCGTTTTTCCTTCCATTGAGTGATTCTTACTCAAGATCCGAGATTGGCATGGGTTGTTGGCCAAAGTCAAGCCCTTGTCCGTCGAAGATGTGTTTGAATCACGAAGGCTTTGTTCCATATCAGTGTCTTGTCCAAGTTGTGGTTTGTTGGCCAAAGTCAAGACCACTTCTTGTCCATCGACATTGATTACGAAGCTTTCCATGGTCAATGGGTCGCGCTTGACTGGGATCACTAGGTTTGTTGTGCCAAAGCCAAGGCTTAGTTGATTCAGAGGAAAAAGGTTAGGTAATACATTGGATGTATTGGCATATATAAGATATATGTTTAGGATTTGGATATCCGCCTACTGGATCTAGGAATTGGATGAGATCCAATTGATCTTCGAGATCTACCTAGTTAATTATCATACAATTTGTTGGCCAAAGTCAAGATTGTGTGATATTTAACGGGATCCTAGCCCACTAGGAAACACGGTTTCCCGAGTACTCGACAGAGGGTTAGAGGCTCGCCGAAAAATAGTGGGAGGCAAGAATTGAATTTGCAATACTCGTTCAATTACTCGCCATACGCGCTCATTCAAATTATTTCGTCGTTAGATTAAATGTTAGTTGGACTAATATTTAAATTGTTGTTTTAATAATCAGTTGGACTGTATTATATTTGATTATATATAATTGGATTATATTAATCAATATATTTGAATTAATTAATTTCAGTTTACAGTTGATTTTATAGTTGGACTATAGTAATCAATGTAATTGAGGTTAATTAATTTAGATTATATTTGATTATATAGTTGGACTATTATAATCATTATAATAAATAGTACCACAAATCGTTGATTAAATAGTTGGACTATTAGAATCAAGATATAAAAATGAAAGATTAGTGTTTAAGACATAATCCTGGGTGAAAATGTATTTAAACGACTTTAATTTCAAATTGGGAATAAATTTCAGGATGGATGGTCCTGGAAAAATAATAAGTTATTTTATTTGATAAAATAACGTATTATGCCTAAGCCCAGAGTTAAGCAAATAGTAGAGCATAATCTTTGGAAGATCATGTAATGATAACTTAAGTGCTTAATCCATTATGTTTGTCATAATTATGTTCACAGCTAGTATTAAAATTGGATTTTAGATACTTAGTGTGGTACATAAAATATATATATTGATGTTCAGAATCTATTTTGAACAGGATACTGACTTCAATTGAGATTTATCTGCGAATTGAAAACGGGACGAAAGTCGCTGTTTTAACCGTAGATATCTGAATTTAGGAACTACCTTCGGGTTAGTACTTAAATTTAGAAACTGTTATAATGTAGCTAGTTTGACTAGAAACATTATCTCTATATCGCGTATAACCCGCTGCGGGTGTACCTTTATATTCTAGAACACTAAAGTGTTTCATTATATAAAGATGATATTGAGATAAACACATTAGATGTGAATAACAGGATTTATATTTTGAATATAAATAATATCTCAAATATATAACATGACAAATAAATAGCTCAAATTGATTTGATCAGTTAAGAAACTTAATTGTGGCATAGTTGTCAGGGACACTGATAAACAAGAATCGTATATCCGCACTTTTGAAGAGCGGATACCAGGACTGATTTGATTCCATTCAAATAAAGTCTACGAATCTAGTCTATTTGGGCAAAGTGCCTAAAACACTATTTACTTGGTAAAAGTGTAAATGCCACCGATCTGTTAGCCCTACTTCATAGTGAAGCAAGTGGGCCCATGTCTAGCTAGGCTAGATATGGATATGATATTTCGTGACCTGTACGGATGTGGCATCGCGTATGGTTATGTGTTTCTTTTGAAACACAAATCGGAAACTTTTAGAGTTTCGACACGAAATAGACAAATAGATCGGCTAAAGTATTAAACCGTCACGGTAAGACCGTAATGAATAATACTTAAACAATAAGTTTCTAGTATATTTGAAAGAGTATAATATTCTTTCAAATAAGGACTCCTCCCGGAACACGTCAGTTTGATGGTGTGTCCGAACAGATTAACCGAATTTTGTTAGACATGATAAGGTTAATCACGAGTCGCTCTGAGCTACCATTTCCTTCGACGGATATGCTAAACAGTGCAAGAACTTATTTTGAATAAGGTTCCATAAAATCTGTTTGACAGATTACATATTAGATATGAACGGGAAAGAAACCGGGTTTCTCATTCCTGATAATTTGGGTATGCTAGGCATATGTTTGGATGATACCAAACTAAAACCCAAATAGGATAAGTGCCAAATGTAGGTCATCCTAGGGATACCGTAAGTATTGTACTTATACACCTCACAAGAGAACAATTAGATTGTTGCTCACCATACGTTTTTCCTGATAGGAATACCGATATGCAGTGGTAAGTGGGAGGATAGTATAACTCGATGGAAATCGGAGTAATACTGTTCAAGGCACCGAATCTTAATGGAACACAAATAGTTCATCAAGGATGAGACTATTACCATTAATCTTCGAATACACAAGAACCGCGTAAGTCGGACAGAGTCGGAAAACAACCTGGGGTATGGGTTTCTGATCTAACCTTATAAAGATGTGAATCTTATTGAGGAATACCAACTGACTACGTATGAGGAAGTGATACAAGATATCAACTCCCCAATTATGGCAAAGTGCCATATAATCCGAAATGGATTCCATGTATATCAACCAGTTTGGATACTAGTTGATGTACCACAAGGCATTGTGCCTAATGGTACTTAAAAGTCTTCTAGGAAGACATACATGGATGGCAACATACCAACGTATAAAGCAAGGCTTTAACGGAAAGGTATCGTTATCAACATTGTGTTGATTACGATTCAACCTTTTACCTGTTGCCACGGTAAATCCATTTGGATAATGCTTGTTATTCGATCCATGATTGGATTGAAGCAAGCATTAGGTTCTTGGAATTATCGTTTTGATATAATCATAATGATGTATGATTTAATTCAAAACGAAAATAATTCTAGTGTATATATAAGAAGGTTAGTGGGAGCGCACTGACAGTGGCTGTCCTATAAAATAATGATAATACGTCATTTCTTGGAAATGATATTCCCATAAAATAAATATCGGCGAAAGCTTGGCTTTCGAAATACTCTCCTAGAAACCGTACATTGAAAATGTACAACACCTGGTGTATCATACTCTTTGAGCATATGGATTCACAAACAGGGCAATCCGAGTGATAGTCACTGGATTAATGTTAAAAACATCCATTAGTATCTTAGAGAACTAAGGATGCTGTCTTAGTCTATGGAGAAGGAGAACTTGAAGTGACTGGGATCACTGTAGCAAGTTTCCTATAACTGATAAAGACGACTAAAAGTCGCAAACGGTACTATATAGTTTGAATAACGGAACAGTGAGCTGGAAATCTTCCGAGCAAGATTCTGTTTCCGAATAAACAACAAATACGGATTATTGCTGCAGCTGAGGCAGCAATAGAAGCTATTTGGGTCGATAATAAATCTAATTAGATTAGATATAGTTCTGTTAGTGGCTGAGCTAGGCGTCAGCACAGACTAAGGAATTAAAGGTCTCATCGACGATCCAGATATATACTTCTATATTCATCTGATTCGTTCGGATCATACATCGTGGCGATGTGATGATCATGTAAATCGCATCGGATGATAATCATGCAAATCCGCTGACGAAAACCTTTTCTCAGCAGTTTGAGCCAACCGTACATAGTTCGGGTGTTAGACACTCGAGTGACTGGCTATGTGCCAAGTGGGAGATTGTTGGATAATATGACCCATAGCGTCACTATTTGTACAGATCATGGTGTTGTTGTACAAATTAACTATGTGACAAAGGAGATTGCACTCTTATCATTTGTGATTAGATCACCTTAGATAGATATATAAATGATGAGAGGTCCCTATGATTTGTTCCTGGACGGAGAATGATATGAGACAGTATCAGTCCACGTAGGATAAATCATTAAATATCCCTAGTCGTAGTATTATCGAGACAGGACATCGATAATGCGGAATAGGCTAGTATTGCACTTGTGCGCGTTGTGAGGGCACAACGACATAGTTCTCATATATTTAAGTATTGGATACTTATGCAAGTGCGATAGGAGGTTGTGTTTCACCGATGGTACGGGAAACAGCTTCGCTCTGGATAGACCCCTCGGAATCCCATTGGTATTATGACTATGTGTCTATGGGAGTCCGACATCAGGGTAGGTGTATTTGGTCTTAACCTGAGACTTGCACCGCTAATACTTACGATAATCGGTAGACTTTGGTCTTGGTGGTACAGGGCTTTAACCGGTTCTGCGTACACCACTTCTGGGTTTATCAGAGAGTCGTAGTGTATTGGGGTGTGATGTCAAGACGGAAGTATCACTTCAGTCATAGTGGAGATGATGTCACGCAGGATACGGTACTAGTGCTCTTGAGTGATGCGCATCCAATCATGATATTATGACCAGGTCATGAATATCTGATTATAGAGACTAGTTACCAGACATCCGACATGTGCTTCGGACGGGGCAGACACTTATCCAGCCCCAGCCCTAGCACGTGACTATCCGATACTGGGCCGATATACACAATACTACGGTTATACTACGCTTGATACAGATCTATATATTCCTGTAAGAATATTTCTGGAGAATTGGGTAGGCATGGCGCTTTGCTAGAAGCCAACCTTGTCTTGTAAATCGGTACAAACGTAGTACGAGGTACTTACGTGTTCGGATAGTCCGATAACCGTATTTACTGCCAACATATCCGGAGATCTCATGGGTCGCTTCCCGAAGATTCACCGATGATGTATGACTCGCACTTTATTAATCTGGGATTAATTAGAAGAGAGAGATAGATTAATCTGGGATTAATTCGAAGAGAGAGAAAATTAATCTGGGATTAATTACGAAGATATTTTATCTGGGATAAATATAATTAAAGAGAGAGAACGATTAATTTAGAATTAATCGGATAAAATAATATATTCGATATATTATAGAAATTGGATTTCGGCGCGGAATTAAAATTAGATTTTAATTCGGGCGAACGAATTAATTTTGAATTAATTCGTTAGCGACGTGAATAGTGATTTCGCTAGGCGTAATCATTTAATTACGACGCGACGGAAAATTCGTTAATTTGGAATTAGCGAACCCGAGCCCGAGAGTGATTGCGAGCGCATTCGTATTTCGAATTCGAGCGCGGCACGCAAGTCACATCAAGCGTCAAATCGCTAGTCGCATCAATTGTCAAATCACTTGTCACTTTGAGTGTGATGTGACATGACTGTTGTCACTTTAATAAAGTGACTTGATGTGATAGGTAAAAGTGATGGGTAAAAGTGAAAACATTGATTGATGTTTTACTTTTGACTTTTTGCTTTTTGAAAAGTTTGGTATATATTTATTTTATTTGCTTTTAGAAAAAAATAAATGATATATATTTAACTTTTCTCTCTCTCCCAAAAAAACAATTCGGTTCTCTCTCTCCAAGCAATAGGGTTTTTACGTTTTTGAAAATGAAACCTTCTCTCATCTCTCTCTTGCTCGGCTTTGAGCCAATTTCTTCACTCTTCTTCTCCTATTTTGGTTGGGCGTGAGAAGATGAAAGAGAAGCATGAAAGAAACCTAGTGCTAGCACACACATGGGTTATATTATGGTGATAGGGGGAAACGAATTTGTGAGCTTGGAATCTCAAAGCTTGGAGCTTTAATGGAGGACATCCATGGCCGAATTTTCAAGGAGGAAGATGACCCAAAAAACGAGCATGATAGCAGTCCAAGGAGGCCAAAACCGAACTCACAGAAGGAGCAAAAGGGTTGTGTCTTCTTCGCATCAAAACCGACCATTGTGAGTATATTCCGCCACCTCCTATGTTGTGTATTCATGCGTGTATCAAGTACATTACTAGGGTGAGTTTTTCCCTCATGCCCCGGAAGAGGGACAAACATAAAGCTCAAACTGAAAAACATCTTTTTTCTAAAACATTTCTCAAAACATGCTAAATCATATATGATATAAAAACAAACATGGGTAAGCCCTAATTGCAGAAAAAAGTAAGTGATGATACTAAAACTGTTATAAAAAGAAACAACTAGAGTAAAGTATGTCCACTCACATATATACTTTCTCATACTCAAGTCTGATGCTCACATCTCATTTACATATATTCATATATAATACATACTCTATGCTCACTAAACATGCATCAAAATACTTGTATAAAATATACATACATATTATATACATGTTTAATTATTTCTCCATGCAACATACATACTTTTTGTACTTCAATACACACAGCCTCTTGCTTATACATATATACAATGTTTCTGCTTACTTAAGTGCCTATTTACTCATACATGCTTATACCTATCTATGTATGTACTCGTGATCTTGTTTTTGTATTCTTCTACATGCATTTGTATATATATAATTACATCCTTATAATTTATCATTCTTTAAACTTTAATCTCATTCCCTAGGGTGTAGTTTCTACAACCTCCAATCCCAAGTATCCTTATATTATACTCATATGTATTTTCTCACATATCACGTATACATATACTTATAAAGTTTCTTTATTATCTAAATTCAAACAAAACACATGTCAAAAATATTCATCGCATGGATTACTTACCTGTCTTGGCGGACACTCATAATCCTGGTCCGATCTGTCAAAACAAATAACAAAACATAGTCAGAACCGCTATTTGCGGAACTTTCTACTCATCTAAAATAAATTTCCGGACCTTCCCGGAATACACGAATCATCACTGATTCTACAGTTCAAGCTTCATTACTATAATGTATCCTTATATACTATTCTAAACTAGCTAGATAACTTAGATTCTCATTTTACACGTTTGAGGAAAATCTTGCGAAAAAGTTTCCGTAAACGCTGTGGAAGGATCCTGAACCATCCAAACTTATCCGAAATTTCTCAGTTACTCTCGCAATATCATATTTATGTCGTATCCATAGTTATGGTCATCAA
Source organism: Zanthoxylum bungeanum (assembly GCA_019454045.1). NCBI lineage: Eukaryota > Viridiplantae > Streptophyta > Magnoliopsida > Sapindales > Rutaceae > Zanthoxylum > Zanthoxylum bungeanum. The sequence continues at coordinate 18,674 of SKCR01027451.1, forward strand.
CGCTCAGTCGAGCGAGAAACCCGATTTCATCAGAAACCCATTTTATCTACTGGATAGATCTAATCTAATTTGTTCTCACTCAGATTCTACGACAAGCACATATTCAACATACTAAAGCCCAATTAACTCAAATTATATCATTACGCTACTCTACGAAGTTACTGGAAACATCCGAATACTTAGCAGAAAACTTGAAATTAGCGACTTTTTTACCGAGAGCTCTTACCGAGATATCGAGGCCATATACGGACTCCAAACGATCCCACGAACGTGCTGGAATCAATGAATTCTGATCAGAGCTACACGTCGAAGTTATTGTTCATACGCGGCTTTCTTCCTCATTTCGCGTGATTCCGGGCATGAATCGGAGAAACCGTCACCCCCATCTCATAGTACTCGTCGAGGGCTTTGATTTGGCGGGTGGCTCGGGTCATGAATCGAACCGACGAGCCGAAACCATGAAACCCATTTCCGTGACTATTTTTCCCTTTCCCGCGCCGATTCTGGCGATCCATGCGACGATGCCGGCCACCAGCAGGTGCGCCGTGGTCGGGCGCTTCAGGTGCTGGTGGTCCGCCGGCGTAATGTTGGCCGGAGGGCCACCGGCGTTCTGCTTCTCTCTCCCCCTCTCTCTTCACGTTCCCTCTATGTTTTTTTTTCTTTGAAATGAAAAATAGTAACACAAAATATTACCCATCCAAGAATTACCTAAATTCCCCCACTTAGAAGGGTATTTTCAGAAATCAACAATTTTGAAGCTCTTCTGATATGATTTTCAAAAAATGTTCAACACGAAAGTTGTCCATCTCTGAAAAATGAGTCTGATGGTTCAAGAATCAACTCAATTTGAGTTCTTTTTCTCTTTTCATTATTGAAACGGCAAACTTTACGCGCATAATAAAAATTGCGTAACTGATTTTTGTGACGACGCTTTTTCTAATGCGACAAATCTTCACTTTATATTATTCCGACCAATATATCATCGCTTGAACTCTTATTCTTTATTATCATCCTATTCCAAGACTGTAACTTCAGTCTAGGAACCTTCTATAACTGTCCTGAAAATCTGGGATGTTACAACCAATCAAAATCACCACACATGAACCACCCAAGAAAAATTATAGGCATTACAAGAGTGGTCATAACACTGTAGAATGGAAAAATATCATCTAATGATCAAATTGGACAATAATTATAATAATTTCATCCAAAACACTTCACACATGCACCGCCACTTCCATATTCATCCACCAAAACAAAAAGCCCCAATTTTCAACAATTAAAGAAACCCTAGAACTATTCTAAGAAAACAACAACAAGAAACCAACTATCTAAACTCAAGAATGATAAAGATTACCTTTTAATCTTCAATTATCCTTAAACTTTTCTTATTTTTTTTCAATTTCTTCATGGTTTCATCAAACTAATTTTAGAGCTTTTCTTTCTCAAAATTTCGGCCATGGTGGATTAAGAATGAGAAAGAAAACAATTTTTAAAATAAAAAAGGGAGTGACCGACTTAGTAGGGTCAAAATGGTCATTTTTCGATTTTAATTTCATTAAATCAAAATCAATATAAGATAAGCTCTAAGTTGGACAAATCAAATTTGTACACTTAAGCATAATAAATCATGTCATGTGTCACCAATAATAATTAAACATTTATCATAACAATTATGAAAAAGTTTATCAATTAACTATTCAAATATATAACATTTAAATATTTAAATAATCAATTAATATAATTATTATTATATATGTATTTTTATTTACATTAACTAACAAATACATATATTAATGGCATGTGTCAAAATCTCATTTGACGATTAATTAATGTATATCTAATCAAATTATGTATCAAATACAAATACACAATAATTATTAAATGACCAAAATCCCCAAATGCATGTGTTATAGTTTAACCGATTAAACGATTCGAATTAACTCATTTAATCCGATGAAGTATTGTGAATAATCTGTATTATTCATAACGCGTTGCCCAAGTGCTCAACGAGTACACTTCATATTATGAAACTCTCTAAGTTTAGGTTTATCCGTCACAAAATCCAATTCCGTGTCCATAATTCACCCACTCATGAATTATGACGACCACGGATAATCTCGCTAAACTATGCAAGTCAAGGTCATTGCATACCTATAATCCCTCTGTCACAGCTATCCATATTATACCTCGGATATAGATAAAAACGTCAAATCCTTTCGGTATAATATAGTCGACTTTCAATTTACGATCTCTAAATAACACTCAGAATTGATTTCCAAAGTTATACCACGACCATGGATTTACTAGATCGCAAACATATGTAGGATGCATATGCCCTGTACGCAGGACTGACAAATTCTATCTTGATATGCACTGGATATCATGAGCATCAGTCCACACCCAACGAACAGGCGGAGGTCTGATCTAAATAGATCGGTGACGTGACTGCCATCAAAGTGTGGAGGATAACTCATATATCCCAATGTGGTATCTCAAGTCAAAAGTGCTAGGGTTGGTGCTCCGAGTGCCAATCCAGATCGTATTTATGTCCGATTCATTAATACGAGCAGTTCAATTTTCCATAATATTACTAATTTTACTGGTAGTACCCTTGTCTTATATACACTTATTCGATCTAATCTCGATTAGATTGAAACTGAATCTGGTTCAGTGATACATGTATATTAGACAAAGACCCTAGGATTTACAGTATAATGCGCAGTTACAACGTAGTTTGTAATTGAAATTGGGAAGCGCACTATTAGTTGTATATCCTTAAACAAAGTTCCTGGTCAAGATTTGCTAACACGGGTCGGTTAGTAAAATCCGCTAAGACCATTACATGTCGGAAATCTGATGGTTTATCCCAATGAACCATGAGTCTCGGGAGACTTGTATAGATATGTAGGTGTTTATTTGATAAGACACTGAATGACTCACTGAAGGTTTCCTAATATATGGTACACCAACGTCAATAGGAACCTTCTCGAGTTGAGCGAACATAGTGGTCCTTCGACTTGAGATACCATTATGGATATATAAGCTATCCTCCAGACTTTGATGGCAGTCACGTCAATGATCTAGCAAAGATCAGACTGTAAGTTGTTGGACAATTATGACCCACAACGTCACTATTTGTACAGATCATGGTGTTGTTGTACAAATTAACTATGTGACAAAGGAGATTGCACTCTTATCATTTGTGATTAGATCACCTAGAAATATAAATTATGAGAGGTCCCTATGATTTGTTCCTGGACGGAGAATGATATGAGACAATATCAGTCCATGTAGGATAAATCATTAAATATCCCTAGTTAAAGTATTATCGAGATTGGACATCGATAAATACGTAAAAGACTAGTATTACACTTGTGCACGTTATGAGGGCACAACAACATAGTTATCATATATTTGGGGATAGGATACTCATGCAAGTGTAATAGGAGGTTGTGATTTACCGATAGTACGGGAAACAGCTTCGCTCTGGATAGACCCCCTCGGAATTCCATTGGTAGTATGACTATGTGTCTATGGAAGTCCGAAATCAGGGTCGGTGTATTTGGTCTTAACCTGAGACTTCCATACTTGTGATAATCAATATACTTTGGTTGAGGTCGTCCAGGGCTTTAACAGGTTCTGTGTACGCCAATGCTGGGTATATTGAGAATCGTAGTGTGTTGGGTGTGATGTTAAGACGGAGGTATCACTCCAGTCATATGGAGATGATGGTCACATAGGATACAGAACTTGTTCTCTTAAATGCTCCAGCTATCGGGATATTATGACAAGGTCATGTATATCCGATTATAGAGACTAGTTGCCAGACATCTGATATGTGTTTCGTACGGGGCAAACACAATTCCAGCCCCAGGCCTAGCACGTGAACATTCGATACTGGATCGACATACACAATACTAAGGTATAATACGCTTGATATTGATCACATATTCCTATAAGGATATTTCTGGAGAATTGGGTAGGCATGGCGCTTTGTTAGAAGCCAACCTTGTCTTGTAAATCGATATAAACATAGTACGAGGTACTTACGTGTTCGGATAGTCCGACGACCGTATTTACTGCCAACATATCTGGGGATCTCATGGGTCGCTTCCTGAAGATTCACCGATGATGTATGACTCGCACATTATTAATCTGGGATTAATTAGAATAGAGAGAAAATTAATTTGGGATTAATTACAGACATATTTTATCTTGGATAAAATATTAATTAAAGAGAGAGAACGATTAATTTGGAATTAATCGATAAAATAATATATTCGATATATTATACGAGATTGGGTTTCGACGCGAAATTAAAATTAGATTTTAATTCGGGCGAACGAATTAATTCGTTAGTGACGTGAATAATTATTTCGCTAGGCGTAATCGTTTAATTTCATCGCAACGGAAAATTCGTTAATTTGGAATTAGCGAACCCGAGCCCGAGATTATTTGCGAGCGCATTTGTATTTTGAATTCGAATGCGGCACGCAAGTCAAATCGAGCGTCAAATCATTAGTCGCATCAAGCGTCAAATCACATGTCACTTTGAGTGATGTGACAATTGATTTATTGATTGATGTGAGATGATTGAAAAAGCATTAATTGCTTTTCGTTTTTGACTTTTGCTTTTTTAAATTTAAAAATGTAAATGCTTTATTAATTTGGGAAATTATAAAAGCATTTTACACTTTTTTATTTTTTCTCTCTCTCTCTCTTTGTATACGGTTTCAAGGAAACCTAATTTTTCCCTCATCTTTTTCCTTCTCCCTCTCACGGCTTTGAGCCATCCTCTTCCTCTTCCACTTTTCTGGTTCTGCTGAAAATAAAGAGAAGCAAGTGAGAGTGTTTTGTGGCAAAACAAAGGTGCTAGTACACACTTGGGTCAATACAAAGGTGATAGGGCAGTGTTCTTGTGAGCTTGGAATCCGTTTTTGAAGCTTGAAGCTTGGAGCTTCCATGGAGTCTTCAATGGCTGATTCTTGGAGGAGCCGAACCAGTCACCACCGTTCAGTCCACTGCCAATGAGAGCCACTACCGAGCTTCATCATGAAGTGTTCTTCATCGCGTCGCAAGATCCGGTCAATGTGAGTATATTCCGCACCTCCTTTGATGTGTATTCACTTGTTTCATTGCTTGATTTCATGAACTTGGGACCTAATCTAGAAACCAACAATGGTATCTTGAGCTTTGATCAAGCATGAAAATTTTAGGGTTAAAATTGGGTAAACTCGATTTGAGCATGAATTGGTTGAATTGTTTGATTAAGTATGCTTGAATGAGGTTGGATTGATGTTGTACATGATCAATTTCAAGAAATTTGGTTCGATAAAATTCCCCAAATTGGAAGCTTGGCCGAAAATGTGAGAACCTAATTGTCTTGGTAATTTTTGTTTTTTGATCATTGGATGACTTAAAATAATTGGGTAATGTTGTTTTGAAGTTCAATTGGATTGAATTTGGTTTGGAACAATTTTCCCTTTAAAAGTTGGCTTGGCCGAATTCTTAGAGAAATAAAATTCATTGTTTTTTTGTTTTTGATTCGTTGGATGAGTTGAATTGATTTGGGAATGATGAATGTGGATTCAATTGGATTGAAACCGAATCGGATTGGAAAAACCCCTAATTGCCGAGACTTTAAGCATGTAAATTGGGTTTGATTTTGATTGAATTGTGTTGGACACTATTTGATGTAGAAGTGCATGATTAATTAGGCTAATTGATGTTTTAGAAATGTTAATTGGGTAATTAATTGTGTATTACACTTAGGTTAATTAATTATGGAATTTGGAATTTTATAAGTTAATTAATTGGGCTTAAAATTGGATTTGGGCCTTATAGATTGTAATTGGGCTTTGTTGTATAAAGATCGGTTTAGGCAAAATTGGTTGGATCCAATTAGGCCCAAAACCGAATCCATAAAGCCCAATTATGACTTAATGGACCTTAATTATTTAATTGGGCCTAATGGGCCAAAATTGATTTCTGGCTTATGGGGTAAATCCCGGATTGGACTTTGGTTATCGGTTTGACCCGAGTTGACAAAAGTCCACGCCTTAAAGAAATTAATTAAAAGCCCATTGGACATTAATTAAATAAACATTGGATGTTAATCGGGCTTTGAGACCCGTAACGATTGAATTTGGAATTTAAGTCGTAAAGGTTCGTTAATAAAAGTGTAATATTTAATTTTAAATTAAATAATGAATTAGTATTAAATACAAATTGAATTGGATTTAATTTTGTAGTTTAATTTAATTCAAGAATTTGTACTTTGAGTACTTATTCAAAAAAAGAGTTTGACTCGAGCAAAAATCAAATCGTTGTTTGAACTTTGGATGATCACTAATTATCAGATTAATTAATTGGATTAGATTGATTGATAACATGCTTGTGTGAATACATGGTTGCGATGCATGAATAATGTATATCGGATGGATATTAGATGGGTGGGGCAATTTTAGAAATTGTAATAAATTTGATTTATTAATTGGACCTGCGTGTCCAGCCTTATCACCTCCATACTCTTTGTATTATCTTCTCACCTATTCCCCTCAATGTAAATGAGGTTTCTTTAGAAGTGTAGCGTAACGGGTAGAAGTAAATACATGTGCTAGCGGGAGAGAGAAATAGAGATTTGATCTAGGATCAATGTAAAGTATCCATCCGCATATCATTATTATTTTATTCATATGCGCTTTATTATGTGTTTAGAATGCATGTTTAAGGGTGTATGATGATGAGACCTTACCAAAGATAATAAATTGGTTGCCAATTTGCACGCGAAAAACCCTCACAAATATTAAGCGTCTTTCCTTCCATTGAGTGATTCTCACTCAAGATCCGAGATGGCATTGGTTTGTTGGCCAAAGTCAAGGCCTTTGTCTGTCGAAGATGTGTTTGAATCACGACAACTTTGTTCCATGTCAGTGTCTTGTCCAAGTTGTGGTTTGTTGGCCAAAGTCAAGACCACTTCTTGTCCATCGACATTGATTACGAAGCTTTCCATGGTTAATGGGTCGCGCTTAACTGGGATCACTAAGTTTGTTGTGCCAAAGCCAAGGCTTAGTTGATTCAGAGGAAAAAGGTTAGGTAATACATTGGATGTATTGGCATATATAAGATATATGTTTCGGACTTGGATGTCCCCCTACCGGATCTAGGAATTGGATTGGATCCAATTGATCTTAGAGATCTACCTAGTTAATTATCATACAATTTGTTGGCCAAAGTCAAGATTGTGTGATATTTAACGGGATCCTAGCCCACTAGGAAACACGATTTCCCGAGTACTCGACAGAGGGTTAGAGGCTCGCCGAAAAATAGTGAGAGGCAAGAATTGAATTTGCAATATTCGTTCAATTACTTGCCATACGCGCTCAATCACAAATTATTTCGTCGTTAGATTAAATATTAGTTGGACTAATATTTAAATTGTTGTTTTAATAAACAGTTGGACTGTATTATAGTTGATTATATAATTGGATTATAGTAATCAATATATTTGAATTAATTAATTTCGATTTATAGTTGATTTTATAGTTGGACTATAATAATCAATGTAATTGAAGTTAATTAATTAAATTATATTTGATTGTATAGTTGGACTATAATAATCAATATAATACAAAGTACCACAAATCGTTGATTAAATAGTTGGACTATTAGAATCAAGATAATATTGAAAGATTGGCATTTAAAACATAATCCTCAGGAAAATGTGTTTAAATGGTTTAATTTTCAAATTGGGAATAAAATTTCAGGATGGCCCTGGAAAATAATAAGTTATTTTATTTGATAAAATAATATATTATGCCTAAGCCCGGAGTTAAACAAATAGTAGAGCATAATCTTTGGAAGATTTATGTGATGATAACTTTAGTGCTTAATCCATTTTTACTTTTCAAGTAGACTCCTTAATTTCCGAATCAGAACTAAGGATTAGATCCTTAAAGTATGATAATGAAATTGAAGGATCTATTTTAGATCTTTGAAATACTAAATTGCAATAAATAATTCTTATAGAATTAATGACTATTCTCAAGGAGATAAAGTCAAACTTTGCAATTAGGCAAGTAGCACAAGACGTACCTTACTTCGATATTCTAAAAACCCGAGGCTTGGCCAAAGGCTACTGGAATGTTGAAAAGGGTAAAGGCAAAATCATTATAATCTTCCGGGAAGATAAAAGAACATATCCTAGGAAGGAATTGAAGACGAGCAAGGCTCTGACTTCAAATAATTGTCAACATTATGTTCACTACTAGTATTAAAATTGGATTTTAAATACTTAGTGTGATACATAAAATATGTACTGATGTTCAGAATCTGCTATGAGCATGATACTGACTTCAGTTGAGATTAATCTGCGGATTGAAAACGGGACGAAAGTCTCTATTTTAACCGTAGATACCTGAATTTAGGAACTACCTTCGGGTTAGTACTTAAATTAAGAAATTGTTATAATGTGACTAGTTTGACTAGATACATTATCTCTATATCAGTGTATAACCCGCTGCGGGTGTACCTTTATATTCTAGAACACTAAAGTATTTTATTATATAAAGATGATATTGAGATAAACACATTAGATGTGAATAACGAAATTTATATTTAGAATATAAATAAATCTCACACATATAACATGACAAACAAATAGCTCAAACTGATTTGATCATATTGAAACTTGAATGTGGCATTGATGTCTGGGACACAATTAAACAAGACTAGTATATCCGCACTTTTAAGAGTGGGTACTCGGACTAATTTGATTCCAATCAAATAAAGTCTACGAATCTAGTTTATTGGGCAAAGTGCCTAAAACACTATTTACTTGGTAAAAGTGCCAGTGCCACTGATCTGTTAGCCCTAGTTCATAGTGAAGCAAGTGGGCCCATATCTAGTTAGGCTAGATATGGACATGAATATCTCGTGACCTTTACAGATGTGGCATCGCGTTATGGTTGTGTGTTTCTTTTGAAGAACACAAATCGGAAACTTTCACAGTTTCGACACGAAATAGACAAACAAATCGGCTTAAGTATTAAACCATCACGGTTAGACCGTAATGAAAATACTTAAGCAATAAGTTTCTCGTATACTTGAAAGAGTATAGTATTATTTCAAATAGGACTCCTCCCGGAACACGTTAGTTTGATGGTGTGTCCGAATTGAAAGTAACCGAATTTTGTTAGACATAATAAGGTTAATCACGAGTCGCTCTAAGCTACCATTTCCTTCAACGGATAAGCTAAACAGTGCATAAATTATTTAGAATAAGGTCCATAAAAATCTGTTTGACATATAACATATTAGATATGAACGGGAAAGAAACCAGGTTTCTCATTCCTGAATAATTTGGAAATGATAGGCATACGTTTGGTTGATACCAAACTAAAACCCAAATTGGATAAGTGCCAATTGTAGGTTATCATAAGGATACCATAAGTATTGTACTTATACAACTCATGAGAGAACAATTAGATTTTTGCTCACCATTCGACTTTCCTAAGAGGAATACCGATATGCAGTGGTAAGTGGGAGGATAGTAAAACTCGATGAAAATCAGAGTAATACTATTACAGGCGTCGAATCCTTAATGGAACACAAATAGTTCATCAAGATGAAAATATACCAATAATCTTCGAATACACAAGAACCGCGTAGGTCGGAGAGATTCAGAAAACAACCTGGGGTATGGGTTTCTGATCTCACCTCATAAAAATGTCTATCTTTTGAGGAATACCAACTGACTACGTATAAGGAAGTGATACAATGTATCGACTCCCAATTATGGCAAAGTGCCATAAAGTCCGATATGGATTCCATGTTTATCAACTATGTTTGGATACTAGTTGACGTATCGCAAGGCATTATGCCTATTGGTACTAAATAAGTCTTCAAGGAAGATATACATGGATGGCAACATACCATCGTACTAAGCTAGGCTTGTAGCGAAAAGGTAGAGTTATCAACATTGTGTTGATTACGACGAAACCTTTTACCTGTTGCCACGGCAAATCCATTTCGACAATACTTGCTGATGCTGTATGTTTCATTTATGAAATGTGGCAGCTGAATTCCAAAACCGCTTTCCTTAACGGAAACCTTTCGGAGGATGTTTACAACATCCTGACGGTTTTGTCGAACCATAACAAGCAAACTAGGTTTGCAGGTTATTCGATCCATGTTTGGATTGAAGCAAGCATTAGGTTCTTGGAATTGTCGTTTTGATGTAATCATAATAGTTTATGATTTAATTCTCAACGAAAATAATTCTTGTGTATATAAGGAGGTTAGTGGGAGCGCACTGACAGTGAATGTCCTGAGTAATGATGATATATCATTTCTTGGAAATGATATTCCCATAAAATAATCGGTGAAAGCTTGGCTTTCATGATAACGACTATAAGTCGTAACAAAGGTACTATACAATAGTAGAACAGAACAGTGAGCTGGAAATCTTCTAAGCAAGATACTGTTACCGAATAAACAACAAATGCGGGTTATTGCTGCAATTGAGGCAGTAATAGAAGCCATTTGGGTCGATAATAAATCTAATTAGATTAGATATAGTTCTGTTAGCAGCTGAGCTAGGCATCAGCACATGCTAAAGAATTAATGGTCTCATCGACGATCCAGATACTTATTTTGATAATCATCTGATTCGTTCGGATCATACATCGCGGTGATGTGATGATCGAATAAATCGCATCAGATGATAATCATGCAAATCCGCTGACGAAAGCATTTTCTAAACTGTTTGAGCCAACCGTACATAGTTCGGGTGTCAAGCACTCGAGTGACTGGCTATAGGCCAAGTGGGAGATTGTTGGACAATTATGACCCATATCGTCACTATTTGTACAGATCATAATGTTTGTTGTACAAATTAACTATGTGACAAAGGAGATTCCACTCTTATCATTTGTGATTAGATCACCTAGATATATAAATGATGAGAGGTCCCTATGATTTGTTCCTGGATGGAGAATGATATGAGAAAGTATCAGTCCACGTAGGATAAATCATTAAATATCCCTAGTCAGAGTATTATCGAGATTGGACATCGATAAATACGTAAAAGACTAGTATTACACTTGTGCACATTGTGAGGGCACAACATCATAGTTCTCATATATTTGGGTATAGGATACTAATGCAAGTGTAATAGAAGGTTGTGTTTTACCGATGGTACGGGAAACAGCTTCTCTCTGGATAGACCCCCTCGGAATTCCATTGGTAGTATGACTATGTGTCTATGGAAGTCCGAAATCAGTGTAGATGTATTTGGTCTTAACTTGAGACTTGCACCGCTAATACTTGCGACAATCAATATACTTTGGTTGAGGTCGTCCAGGGCTTTAACAGGTTCTATGTACGCCAATGCTGGGTATATTGAGAATCGTAGTGTGTTGGGTGTGATGTTAAGACGGAAGTATCACTCCAGTCATATGGAGATGATGGTCACATATGATACAGAACTTGTTCTCTTAAATGCTCGAGCTATCAGGATATTATGACAAGGTCATGTATATCCGATTATAGAGACTAGGTGCCAGACATCCGATATGTGCTTCATACGGGGCAGACACAATTCCAGCCCCAGGCCTAGCACGTGAACATCCGATACTGGATCGACATACACAATACTACTATATACTATGCTTGATATATATCACATATTCCTATAAGGATATTTCTGGAGAATTGGGTAGGCATGGCGCTTTGCTAGAAGCCAACCTTGTCTTGTAAATCGGTATAAACGTAGTACGAGGTACTTACATGTTCGGATAGTCCGACGACCGTATTTACTGCCAATATATCCGGGGATCTCATGGTCGGTTCCCGAAGATTCACCGATGATGTATGACTCGCACTTTATTAATCTGAGATTAATTAGAAGTGAGAGAAAATTAATATGGGATTAATTACGGAGATATTTTATCTGGGATAAAATATTAATTAAAGAGAGAGAACGATTAATTTGGAATTAATCGATAAAATAATATATTCGATATATTATACGAGATTGGATTTCGACGCGGAATTAAAATTAGATTTTAATTCGGGCGAACGAATTAATTAGAATTAATTCGTTAGCGACGTGAATCGTGATTTCGCTAGGCGTAATCGTTTAATTACGTCGCAACGGAAAATTCGTTAATTTGGAATTAGCGAACCCGAGCCCGAGATTATTTGCGAGCGGATTCGCATTTCGAATTCGAATGCGGCATGCAAGTCAAATCGAGCGTCAAATCATTAGTCGCATCAAGCGTCAAATCACATGTCACTTTAAGTGATGCGACAATTGATTTATTGATTGATGTGAGATGATGTGAGTTGATTGAACAAGCATTAATTTCTTTTTGCTTTTTGACTTTTGCTTTTTGAAATTTAAAAATGGTAAATGCTTTATTAATTTGGGAAATTATAAAAGCATTTTACACTTTTTTATTTCTCTCTCTCTCTTGGTATTGTTGGATAATATGACCCATAGCGTCACTATTTGCACAGATCATTGTGTTGTTGTAGCAAATTAACTATGTAATAAGGAAATTGCACTCTCATCATTTGTGATTAGATCACCATAGATATATAAAAAGAGAGGTCCCTATGATTAGTTCCTGGATTGAGATGATATGAGACAGTATCAGTCCACGAAGGATTAATCATTAAATATCCCTAGCCGTAGTATTATCGAGACTGGACATCGATAATGCGAAATAGGCTAGTATTGCACTTGTGTACGTTGTGAGGGCACAACGGCATAGTTCTCATATATATAAGTGTTGGATACTTATGCAAGTGCGATAGGAGGTCGTGTTTCACCGATGGTACGGGAAACAGCTTCGCTCTGGATAGACCCCCTCGGAATCCCATTGGTATTATGAATATGTGTCTATGGGAGGCCGAAATCAAGGTAGGTGTGTATAGTCTTAACCTGAGACTTACATCGCTAATGCTTACGACAATCGATATACTTTAGTTGAGGTCGTCTAGGACTGTAACCGGTTCTGTGTACGCCAATGCCGGGTATATTGAGAATCGTAATGTATTGGATGTGATGTCAAGACGGAAGTATCACTCCAGTCATAATGGAGATGATGTCACGCAGGATACGGTATTAGTGCTCTTAAAGTGATGCGCATCCAATCGTGATATTATGACCAGGTCATGAATATCCGATTATAGAGACTAGTTACCAGACATCCGATATGTGTTTCGGACGGGGCAGACACTTATCCAGCCCCAGCCCTAGCACGTGATTATCCGATATTGGACCGATATGCACAATACATTAGTATACTACGCTTGATACAGATCTTAATATTCTTAAATGGATATGTCCGGAGAATTGGGTAGACTTGGTGCTTTGCTAGGAGTCGACCTTGTCTAGTAAGTCGGTAGAACGTAGTACTTGGTACGTACGTGATTCGGATACTCCGACGACCGTATTTACTGCCAGATTATCCGGGGATCTCATGGGTCGCTTCCCGATAATCCACCGATGACTCACAACTCGCACTCTTGAATAATCTGGGATTATACAGAAGAGAGAGAAAATTAATCTAGGATTAATAACGGAGATATTTTATCCGGGATAAAATGTCGTCTAAAGAGAGAGAACGATTAATTCAGAATTAATCGATGTATTAATATTCGATATATTAGACGAAATTAGATTTCGACGCGGAATTAAAATCAGATTTTAATTCGGGCAAACGAGTTAATTTAGAATAATTCGTTAGCGACGTAAATAATAATTTCGCTAGGCGCAATTATTTATTTAAATTCGATTGAATTAACGTCGCGACGTAAGTTCGGTATTTCGGAAATATCGAATCCGAACGCGTGAGTGCACGTGGCCCACTTTCATTTGGAAACGTGTGGGGCCCACATGACACATGTCATTCTAATGCTTTGCATGTAGATTGTGTACATTGCACTCAATGTCATTGCATGGAGTTTGAGTGTTTGACACTCTAAGCCATTGCATGTTATGTGTCATAATTTTATTATTAATTTAATGAAAATTATGGCAAAAATATAAATTGATTTTTGGTAAATCATTTTAACTTAACACAACACATTTTTCTCTCTCAAAATTCTCTCTTCCTCTCATGCCCAAAGCTTGAAATGGGACTGGTTTTGAACCAGAAAAACGTGACACAAAAGGGAAGCAAGGGTTGGGTTTTCATGGTGAAAACCGCAAGTGCTAGCACACTACGAGTCTTGCGAAGGTGGTAGGGAGGTTCGACCATGAGGCGGGACTCATCCGATGGAGTTTGGAGCTTCGTTTTGAGACCCGAAACTGCCAAGACAGTGAGCATGGACTGGTTGCAGTAAGCTTACCAAGGCAGTGCGTTTTTGGGCATGATTCGTCTTCAAATCGACATAACCGATCAATGTAAGTATTCCGCTATCTTCATTGGTGTATTCACGCATTATTTCATGTCTTGATTTGATCTTGGGACCTTATAGAAAACCAACAATGGCATCAAGAGCTAATGTTGCAAGCATGAAAAATGTAGGGCTTAAAATTTGGGTAAATGTTTGTTGAGCATGATTTGAATAAATTGATTGTTTAAGTATGCTTATAACATGTTTGATTGCATTTTGGTTGGACCAATTTATTGAAAATTGATTTGGAATAATTTTCCCCAATTTATTCATGTTGGCCGAATGTGTAGGAGTCTTGGAGTTCTTGGAATTTTTCATTTTAAATTCATTGGATGAGTTATAATGATATAGGATGATGTTAATTTGAAGTCAATTTGATTGAATTTGTGAATTGAACAAAAATCCCCAATTTCCTTCACCTTGGCCGAATGTATAGCCCTATTGAATGTCTTGGTAATTTTGATTTTATGAACATTGGATGTGTATGAAATCATTCGGGAAGTTAATACTGTCAATTGTGTAATTAATCAGATTAAATTCAAATCGGACAAAATAACCTTCCTTGGCCGAGAGCATTGAAGCATGTTTATGGGTTTGATTTTCAATTTGTGTGTTGGACATATGATAATGAATTAAGCATGATTAATTGGACTAATTTGGTGCTTCGGAAATATTGATTTAGTCGATTAATCATATAATGCACTTTAGGTAATTGAATTGCGTAATTGATTAGTGTAATTTAATTATTTAGGCTTAAATTGGATTTGGGCTTGAATTGTTGTAATTGGGCCTATTGGGCTTGATTTATCAAGTTTGGTTTAGGCCAAATGGATTGGATCCAATTGGGCCCAAAACCTTGACCATAAAGCCCAAATGCGACTTAATGAACCTTTAAAGTTCAATTGGGCCTAATGGGCCAAGATTGATTTATGGGCTTATGGGGTAAATCCCGGATTGGACTTTGGTTATCGGTTTGACCCGAGTTGACCAAAAGTCCACGCCTTAAGAAATCAATCAAAAGCCCATTGGACTTTAATTGAATTGACGTTGGACGTTAATCGGTCTTTGAGACGCGTTACGATTAGATTTGGAATTTAAATCGTAAAAGGTTTTAAATAAAAGTGTAATATTTAATTTGGAATTGAATAGTGAATTAGTATTAAATACATGTTAAATTAGATTTAATGATGTAGTTTAATTTAATTCATGAATTCGTACTTTAAGTACTTATTCGCAAAAACGAGTTTGACTCGAACAAAATCAAATCGTTGTTTGAACATTGGATGATCACTTAATTATCAGATTAATTAATTGATTAGATTGATTGATAGCATGCTTATGTGTGTGAATACGTGGTTGTGTTGAATGAATAATGTATATCGGATGGATATTAGTCGGGTGGGCAATTTTAGAAATTGTTGTAATAAATTCGATTTATTAAATTGGACCTGCGTGTCCAGCCTTATCACCTCTATTCTCTTTGTATTCTCTTCTCACCTATTCCCCTCTATGTATATGAGGTTTCTTTAGAAGTGTAGTGTAACGGGTAGAAGTAACACTAATGCTAGCTGAGTGAGAAGGAGAGATTTTGATCTAGGATCAATGTGTAAAGTATCCATCCGCATATCATTATTATTTATTTTCATACTCGCTTTATTATGTATTTAGAATGCATGTTTAAGGGTGTATGATGATGAGACCTTAACAAAGATAATTAAATTGGTAGCCAATTTGCACGCGAAAAAGCCCTCATCAAATATCATGCGTTTTTTCCTTCCATTGAGTGATTCTTACTCAAGATCCTTCGAAGATTGGCCGGGTTTGTTGGCCAAAAGTCAAGCCCTTGTCCTTCGAAGATATGTTTAGGACTTGGATGTTCCACCTACTGATCTAGGAGTTGGATTAGATCCAATGATCTTAGAGATCTACCTAGTTAATTATCATACAATTTGTTGGCCAAAGTCAAGATTGTGTGATATTTAACGGGATCCTAGCCCACTAGGAAACACGGTTCCCGAGTACTCGACAGAGGGTTAGAGGCTCGACGAAAAATAGTGGAGGCAAGTATTGAATTTGCAACATTCGTTCGAATACTCGCTAACGCGCTCATCTATATTTTACTCGTCACATTAATCAAAAGTATTAGTTGGACTAATATTTTGTGTTGTTTTATATATATATAGTTGGACTATATACAAACTCATTCATATTAGTTGATTTTATAATTGGATTATAGTATTCAATATAATTGAATTAAATGATAGTTGATTTTATAATTGGATGTAGTAATCAATATTAAAATTATAGTTGATTAAATAATTGGATTATTGTAATCATTATAATAAATAGTACCTTATTAAAATGATTAAATAGTTGGACTATTGAAATCAAGAAAGAAATGAAAGATTGAATATTTAAAATATATAATCCTTGGATTAAATGTTTTAAATGATTTAATTTTCAATTGGGAATTAATAATAGGTTAATTTATTTGATAAAATAACTTATTAAGACTAAGCCCTAATTAAGCAAATAGTAGAGCATAAAGTCTTTGGAAGATTTATGTGATGATGACTTTAGTGCTTAATTAATAACTTATAATAAATCTATCTTTAGATTTAAAAGTATTAAAGTTGCAATTAATAATTCTTGGAGAATTAATTGACTATTCTAGTGGAGAAAAGTCAAAGTTCGCAATGGGCATGTAGCACAAGGTGCACATCATTTCGATATTCCGAAACCCAAGGCTTGGCCAAAGGTTTGTGAAATATTGAAAAGGATAATTGACATATCCCAAAGTGACTACCATTTGGATATGGAAGACACGAAGGGATTAAAGAAAGGGCGGAGGCTCTAACTTTAAAAATATTTGTCAAAGTTATGTTTACTACTAGTATTGAAATTGGATTTTGAATACTTAGTGTGGTACATAATACATATATGTATTGACGTTCAGAATCCGCTGTGAGCTGGATACTGGCTTCAAGCCGAGATTTCTCTGCAAATCGGAAACGGGACGAAAGTTGCCGTTTCGACCGTAGATACCTAAGTTTAGGAACTACCCTTTGGGTATGTACTTAAATTAGGAAATGTAACTAGTTTGACTAGAGACATTATCTCTATATCAGTGTTTAATCCGATGCGGATAAAACCTTTATATTCTAGAACACTAAAGTGTTTCATTATATAAAGATGATACTGAGATAAATACATGGATGTAAATAACAGAATTTATATTTTGAATATAATAAATCTCTCAAACATATAAAAAGACAAATAAATAGCTTAAATTGATTTGATCAATGGGACTTATTTGTGGCATTGTTGTCTAGGACACAATTAAACAAGACTCGTATATCCACACCTTTTAAGAGTGGGTACTAGGACTGATTTGACTATTCAAATAAAGTCTACGAATCTAGTTTATTAGGTTAAATACCTAAAATACTATTTACTTGGTAATAGTAAAAAGGGCCACCAATCTGTTAGCCCTATTCATGGTGAATTAAGTGGGCCCATATCTAGTTAGGCTAGATGTGAACATGAATATTTCGTGACCTTAACGGATGTAGCATCACGTTGTGGTTATGTGTTTCTTTTGAAGAACACAGATCGGAACTTTTGAAGTTTCGACACGAAGAAAACAAACAGATCGGCTATAGTGTTATTCCGCCACGGTAAGACCGAAATGGAAAAATTAAGCAGTAAGTTTCATATAAATGAAAGAGTACGGTGTTCTTTCATGTGAGGACTCCTCCCGAGACACGTCAGTTAGACGGTGTGTCCGAACTAAACCGAATTTGTTGGACATAATAAGGTTTATCACGAGTCGCTCTGAGCAACTATTTCAAAACAGGATATGTATTAACAGTGCAAAACTTATTTAGAATAAGGTTCCATATGAATCTGTTTGACAGAATCATATAGGATATGAACAGGGAAGAAACGAGGTTTCTCATTCCTGATAATTTGGGTATGCCAGGCATAACGTTTGGATGATACCAAACTAAAAGACCCAAATTGGATAAGTGCCAATATAGGTTATGCTAAGGGAAACCTTAAGTATAGTACTTATAAATCTCACATGAGAACAATGTAATTGTTGCTCACCATGCGGTTTTTTCCTGAGAGGAATACCGATATGCAATGGTCAGTGGGAGGATAGTGATACTCGATGAAAATCGGAGTAACACTGTTCAAGGCACGAAGTCCTTAATGGAACACAAATAGTTCATCTAGGATGAATCTAAACCATTAATCTTCAAATACACAAGAAACTAGTAGATCGGATAGAGTCAGAAAAGAACCTAGGGTATGGGTTTCTGATCTAACCTCATAAAGATGTCAATCTTATGAAGGTATATCCACCGACTACGTTTTGAGGAAGTGATAGAGGTATCGACTTCCTATTATGGCAAAGTGCCATGAATCCGAAGTGGATTCCATATATAACAACTATTTTGGATACTAGTTGTTGTACCACAAGGCATTGTGCCTATGGTACATTAAACGTCTTCAAGGAAGACATACATGGAAGGCAACATACCAACGTGCAAACCTAAGGTTTTGACGGAAAGGTATCGTTATCAACATTGTGTTAATAACGGTTCAACCTTTTTTACCTGTTGCCATGGTAAATCCATTTTGAAGATGCTTGTTGATAACTGTATATTTCATTTATGAAATATGTCAGTTACAAATCAAAATCGCTTTCCTGAAAAGGAAACCTTTTGGAGGATATTTACAACATCCTGACGATTTTGTATAACCGACAAACCAGGTTTGCGGGTTATTCGATCCATGTTTGGATTGATGCAAGCATAAGGTTCTTGGAACTGTCGTTTTGAAATAATCATAATGGTTTATGATTTGACTCAAAACGAAATAATTCTTGTGTATATAAGGAGGTTAGTGGGGGAGCGCACTGACAGTTAAATTCCCATATAGCAATTGGTGAAAGCTTGGCTTTCATAGATATTCTTTCATAGAAATTCTCCGTAGTATTCTGGGGAGTAACAACCTTTATTCAAGGAATAAAGATCTATTGGGATAGATTTGGAGTTTGTTAACACTCTCTGGGAAATAGTACATTTAAAATGTACTTGTATTGGTGTCTCATACGCTTCGAGCATATGGAGTCACAATCGGGTCAATCCAAGTGATAGTCACTGGATTGAAGTTAAGAACATCTGTTAGTATCTCTGAGAACTAAAGATGCTATCTTTTACTATGGAGAAGGAGAACTTGAAGTGACTGGGATCACTGCAGCAAGTTTCCAAACGATTAAATACTGTGGTACTATAAAGTTTGAATAACGGGACAGTGAGCTGGAAATCTTCCAAGCAAGATAACTGTTGCTGAATAAACAACAAATGCGGATTATTGTTGCAGCTGAGGCAGCAATAGAAGCCATTTGGATCAAAAATAAATCTAATTAGATTAGATATAGTTCTGTTAGCAGCTGAGCTAGGCGTCAGCACAAGGCTAAAGAATTAAAGGTCTCATCGACGATCCAGATATATACTTCTATATTCATATGATTCTTTCGGATCATACATCGTGGCGATGTGATGATCGTATAAATCGCGTCAGACGATAATCAAACAAATCCGCTGACGAAAACCTTTCCTCAGCAATTTGAGCGAACCTTACATAGTTCGGGTGTAGGACACTCGAGTGACTGGCTATGTGCCAAGTGGGAGATTGTTGGATAATATGACCATAGCGTCACTATTTGCACAGATCATTGTGTTGTTGTAGCAAATTAACTATGTAATAAGGAAATTGCACTCTCATCATTTGTGATTAGATCACCATAGATATATAAATGAAGAGAGGTCCCTATGATTAGTTCCTGGATTGAGATGATATGAGACAGTATCAGTCCACGAAGGATTAATCATTAAATATCCCTAGCCGTAGTATTATCGAGACTGGACATCGATAATGCGGAATAGGCTAGTATTGCACTTGTGTACGTTGTGAGGGCACAACGGCATAGTTCTCATATATATAAGTGTTGGATACTTATGCAAGTGCGATAGGAGGTCGTGTTTCACCGATGGTACGGGAAACAGCTTCGCTCTGGATAGACCCCTCGGAATCCCATTGGTATTATGAATATGTGTCTATGGGAGGCCGAAATCAAGGTAGGTGTGTATAGTCACCTGAGACTTACATCGCTAATGCTTACGACAATCGATATACTTTAGTTGAGGTCGTCTAGGACTGTAACCGGTTCTGTGTACGCCAATGCCGGGTATATTGAGAATCGTAATGTATTGGATGTGATGTCAAGACGGAAGTTCTCCAGTCATAATGGAGATGATGTCACGCAGGATACGGTATTAGTGCTCTTAAAGTGATGCGCATCCAATCGTGATATTATGACCAGGTCATGAATATCCGATTATAGAGACTAGTTACCAGACATCCGATATGTGTTTCGGACGGGGCAGACACTTATCCAGCCCCAGCCCTAGCACGTGATTATCCGATATTGGACCGATATGCACAATACATTAGTATACTACGCTTGATACAGATCTTAATATTCTTAAATGGATATGTCCGGAGAATTGGGTAGACTTGGTGCTTTGCTAGGAGTCGACCTTGTCTAGTAAGTCTAGGGTAGAACGTAGTACTTGGTACGTACGTGATTCGGATACTCCGACGACCGTATTTACTGCCAGATTATCCGGGGATCTCATGGGTCGCTTCCCGATAATCCACCGATGACGCACAACTCGCACTCTTGAATAATCTGGGATTATACAGAAGAGAGAGAAAATTAATCTAGGATTAATAACGGAGATATTTTATCCGGGATAAAATGTCGTCTAAAGAGAGAGAACGATTAATTCAGAATTAATCGATGTATTAATATATTCGATATATTAGACGAAATTAGATTTCGACGCGGAATTAAAATCAGATTTTAATTCGGGCAAACGAGTTAATTTAGAATTAATTCGTTAGCGACGTAAATAATAATTTCGCTAGGCGCAATTATTTATTTAAATTCGATTGAATTAACGTCGCGACGTAAGTTCGGTATTTCGGAAATATCGAATCCGAACGCGTGAGTGCACGTGGGCCCACTTTCATTTGGAAACGTGTGGGGCCCACATGACACATGTCATTCTAATGCTTGCATGTAGATTGTGTACATTGCACTCAATGTCATTGCATGGAGTTTGAGTGTTTGACACTCTAAGCCATTGCTGTTATGTGTCATAATTTTATTATTAATTTAATGAAAATTATGGCATAAATATAAATTGATTTTTGGTAAATCATTTTAACTTAACACAACACATTTTTCTCTCTCAAAATTCTCTCTTCCTCTCACGCCCAAAGCTTGAAATGGGACTGGTTTTGAACCAGAAAAACGTGACACAAAAGGGAAGCAAGGGTTGGTTTTCATGGTGAAAACCGCAAGTGCTAGCACACTACGAGTCTTGCGAAGGTGGTAGGGAGGTTCGACCATGAGGCGGGACTCATCCGATGGAGTTTGGAGCTTCGTTTTGAGACCCGAAACTGCCAAGACAGTGAGCATGGACTGGTTGCAGTAAGCTTACCAAGGCAGTTCGTTTTTGGGCATGATTCGTCTTCAAATCGACATAACCGATCAATGTAAGTATTCCGCTATCTTCATTGGTGTATTCACGCATTATTTCATGTCTTGATTTGATCTTGGGACCTTAGAAAAACCAACAGGTATACGGTTTCAAGGAAACCTAATTTTTCCCTCCTCTCTTTCCTTCTCCCTCTCACGGCTTTGAGCCATCTTCTTCCTCTTCCACTTTTCTGGTTCTGCCGAAAATAAAGAGAAACAAGTGAGAGTGTTTTGTGGCAAAACAAAGGTGTTAGCACACACTTGGGTCAATACAAAGGTGATAGGGCAGTGTTCTTGTGAGCTTGGAATCCGTTCTTGAAGCTTGAAGATTAGAGCTTCCATGGAGTCTTCAATGGCCGATTTTTGGAGGAGCCGAACCAGTCACCACCGTGTAGTCCACTGCCAAGGAGAGCCACTGCCGAGCTTCACCATGAAGTGTTCTTCATCACGTCGTAAGATCCGGTCAATGTGAGTATATTCCGCACCTCATTTGATGTGTATTCACTTGTTTCATTGCTTGATTTCATGATCTTGGGACCTAATCTAGAAACCAACATAATTGTCCTAGACATGCCACGGGATCTCTAAGCATGATTCGTGTGTGAATAAAATCAAAAATAAGTTGCGGAGGACTTGAATTGATCGGTTGAGTTCAAAACCTTTATGGATGTTGAAGCTTCCAAGCTCATGGGTGAGTATCCATATCATCTTCATTTGACTCTCTTATGTGCTAGCAAGAACAAAATGGTAGAATTTTGCTCTCCAAGCGAAGCAACAATTCATCCAGGAGAGGAAGCAATCGGCCATTAGGTCATATGGCCAAAGCAGTGGCCAATTCGGCCTTATATTCTTTCTTTCAGCCAATTGCCTTTTCGGCAAAATCAAAGAGAAGAAAATCCAATTTGCTTTTCTTCATTTTGTCAATGAGTAGAGAAGTCAGTGGCCTTTTGTGCGCCAAAAACAATGGCCATTTAGTGCGCCAAAACCAGTGGCCATTTTGGCCAAAGAGAATGCATGGCCAATTCGGCCAAGGAGAGAGAGATAATGAATATTTCAAAAAATTCATTAAATTATGTTATGTATTCGGACTTGGTAGGTGTATCAAATCAATTTTACTTTATTGCCAACCACTTATATCAATTGTTGACAATTGATGTAAGTCATTGATCTCACCCATTTAATTCAACATTTGGTTGGCTTACACAACACATTATGGGCCCGGTTCATTTAATCTGACTAAATAAATTTTCTGTCGCGACTTAATTAAACCTAATTTAATTAAATAATTATGCCTCGTAAAATTATTATTAAAGTCGCTTACGAATTAATTCCAAATTAATTCGTTCGCTAGAATTAAGATCCAATTTAATTCCGCGTTGAAATCCGATTTCATTTAATATATCTAATATATTATTTTAGCCTAATTAAATCAATTAAATAGTAAAATATAATTTAACTATTAAATTTATTTACGGATTAATTCCAAATTAATCGTGTTCTCTCATTTCGAAAAATTTAATCCCAAATAATTCTCGACGCAATTAATCCCAGATTAATTCTTAATTGTTTCTCTGATAATTAATCCCAAATTAATTCTTGCTGTTGTAATTAATACTAGATTAATTTTCTCTCTCTCAAAATTAATCCCAGATTAATTTTGTTCGAGTCAATATCATCGGTGAATCATTAGGATGCGACCCAAGAGATCCCTGGATATGTTGGCAGTAAATACGGTCATCGGACTATCCGAACACGTGCGTACCTGGTATCACGTTCGTACCGATTTACAAGACATGGTTGGCTTCTAGCAAACACCGTGCCTACACAATTCTCTAGAAATATTCTTCTACAGAATACAAGATCTTTGTCAGGTATATTATACGTAGGATTGCGTATTACGATCCAGTATCGGATTTCACATGCTAGGCTTGTGGCTGGAGTTGTGTCTGCCCCGTACGAAGCATATATCGAATCACTAGCAACTAGTCTCTTTATGATTGGAAAGTCATGACCTTGTCATACTTCCCCGATTGCTATAGCACTTAGAGTACCAGTTCTGTATCCATGCGTGATCATCACCTCCATGTGACTGAAGTGATACTACCATCTTGACATCACACCCAATACACTACGATTCTCAGTATACCTAGAAGAGGCGTACACAGAACCTGTTAAAGCCCTGGACGACCAAAACCAAATTATATTGATTGTTGCAAGTATTAGCGATGCAAGTCTCAGGTTAAGACCAAATACACCTACCCTGATTCGGATTCCCATAGACACATAGTCATACTACCAATGGGATTCCGAGGGGTCTATCCAGAGCGAAGCTGTTTCCGTACTATCGGTAAACAGAACCTCCTACTACACTTGTATGAGTATCCAATACCCAAATATATGAGAACTATGTCGTTACGCTTCCATAACACGCACAAGCCTAATACTAGCCTATTCTCCATTATCGATGTCCAGTCTCGATAATACTACGACTAGGGATATTTAATGATTAAACCTTTGTGCATTAATAATGTCTCATATCTTATTAATCCGGAACTAATCATAATGACTTTTATCATTTATATTTCCGAGTAATCCAATCAAAAATGATAAAAGAGCAATTTTCTTTGTCACATAGTTAATTTGTACAACAACACCATGTTCTGTACAAATAGTGATGTTATGGGTCATAATTATCCAACACAGACCTCCGCCTGTTCGTTGGGTGTGGACTGATGCTAACGATATTTAGTGCGTATGAAGATATGATCTGTCAGTCCTGTGTACAGGGCATAGGCATCCTCACGTGTTTATGATTTAGTAAATTCATGGTCGTGGTATAACTTCGGAAATTAGTTCCGAGTGTTATTTAGAGATCGTAAATTGAAAGTCAACTGTATTATACCGAACAGATTTGACGTTCTCATCTATATCCAGGTATAATACTGATGGCCAGTGACAGAGGGATTATATGTATGCAATACCCTCGGCTTGCATAGTTTAGCGAGATTATCCGTGGTCGTCATAATCCTTGAGTGGGCGGATTATGGACACAAAATTGGATTTCATGACGGATAAACCTAAACTTAGAGAGTTCTATAATATGATGTGTACTCGTTGAGCACTTGGGCAACTCGATTTGAATAATATGGATTATTCATAATACTTCACCGAATTAAATGAGTTAATTCGGATCGTTTAATCGGTTAAAGGATAACACGTGCATTAGGGGATTTTGGTCAATCCTAATTATTGTGTATTTGTATTTGATACATAGTACGATTAGATACACATTAATTATTCGTCAAATAAGATTTTGACACATGCCAAAAATATATGTATTTGTCATTTATTGTAAATGAAATATATATATATATATATATATATATATATAATATATATATATAATAATAATAATAACCATTATAATAATTATTTATTTAAATATTTAAATGTTAAATATTTGAATAGTTAATTGATAAATTTTTTTCCATAATTGTTATGAAATGTGTTTGGTTATTATTTTTACAAGTGGCATGATATTATTAAGCTAAGTGTACAAATTTGATTTGATGAGACTTGATGCTTATCCATTTGTCTTTTTATTTTAATGAAATTAAAAATACAAATTGACCAATTTGCCCATTTAATTTTGGTCAACAAGGGATTTAGAAGAAGAAATTTTTTTCTCTCTCTTGTTGTCTTCACCCACTGCCGAAACAAAAGCAAGAAAATGGGTTTGAAAATTGTTTTGAAAAACCATGGAATAATTGAAGGAAAACTCAAGGAAAAAGCATGGGAATTTGTAGATTAATAGGTAATCCTTCATTCTCTTGAACTTAGAAAATTGTTTCTTGTTTCTTGAAATTTTAGATGTGATCTAGGGTTCTTTCAATTCTGAATTTTTGGGGTTTTAGTTTGTGGTTGATGGAGAAGGAAGATTAGGCATGTGTGTAGTAGAAATTGGGTGGAATTAATGTAATTTGCATCCAATTTTATTCAAATTGTTGTTGGACAATATTTTTCTCATTCTAGAGTTATTGATCCACTCTTAGATAGCAAATAATTGTTCTGGAGTTATTCATTTGTGGTGGGACTCATTTGGTGATGGATTAATTAGATTAATCTTGTTGAAAATTAGATTTAAGTTTGAAAATTAGGCCAATTTCGTTTTCTGGTTTGACCTGGAACAAAATCAGATTTCCTGATGAAATTGTTGTCTTTAGAATGTTTTGGATGTAATTTGGGCGTTGGTACAATTGACGGAAAACGGCAAAAAACGGCGTTACCGGGTGAATTTTGAGCCAACTGGGTGACGGCTGTCCAAACAGTGAATCTGTCATAGTTCGGGCAGCCCATGAACTTTCCCGACACTTTTGGATCTAACCTGGGCAGTTTCCATAAGTGTCGGGTAGTCGGTTCGGTCAAAAATGTGTTATGGGTAATTTTGCGGAAAAACGGTTTTCGTAAAAGTTTCGCGAGGTTTCAACTTGTTTATGTCAATATTTGATATTGAATAAATATGTTTAGGTGAAATATGAATAAAATATTCATATAGATATTGAATAATCTATTCGGTATTTTTGAAAAAGTTTTAAAATACGATTTTGCCCGGACCAACGCTTCCGCTGCGCCCATCGCCGAAAACCCCAACAAAAATGGTATCAGAGCGAGTCTGATGCTTCATCCATTACATTATTCATGCGTGATATTTGATATTTAATCCAATTTTAATGTTCGCACATGCTTGGAATCTATATATGTTTCTTTACTTTTCAGTTCTTTGCTAACGAAAATGTAACGGAAATTTAATTGTTAAATTAAGTTATATTTTCTATAGGTAGAATTGAATTGTTTAGAAAATGATTTAGATTAAAATTCTGCATTGGATGCAGAGCATAACTTCCTTAGGAATATCCACGCCTTTAAATATGGTTGTAAAGTAACGTGTATTGGATACATGTTTCTTTGTCCGTTTTGTCAATACGATTTATGGGTATTTTTCTATAAGTGCATCCGAGATTGTGCCAAAGCTGTGAGGGTGTAGTTATAGGATTATTATCCATACTGGTTGTATATTGATACTGGATAAATTCAAGTGAAAGTGGAAATATTGAACGTGCCAAAGCTGTCAGGACTACACAGGTAGCTTGTGTATGTCATTGACAAGTGTAACCTTGATACGCCTCTCTGTGAACGTGCCAAAGCTGTCACGTAGGTGAGAACGTGCCAAAGCTGTGAGTCGAAATATATTCATGGGATACTACTCTCATTATGGAATTCGATTTAATTATCGAATTCCCGTTATCCGTTGGGGATTACGGTATTACGTAAAGTAGTGGGAGACACTGCTAAGTTTAAAATCCATAACTTAATCAGTGCGTAATATTTTGGAATTTACTGCTTTCGTTTTCCTTTATTCTATATTGTTTATAGATTTTTGCTTCTAATTCACTGCATAGTATATTACTTGAATATATAGGTTTTCTGACTTTAGTTATGGTTGCGTTGTTCTAGAATAGGTTCTAGAAAGACAGTAGACTTAGATATTGTTAGATTAGTTCAAACCATCGGGAACTGTTGTTCCGATTTTCTTGAAAATCAAGATGGTTTGTGACTTAGTTTCTAAGTCACGATTAGGTAATCTAAAAGGATATCCGTGTTTATAATATAATTGTCTAGTTAGAGTTGTTTCTTATGGAGTAAGAATTGACTTGAATGGTTCATGTCTCAAGATTATTGACTGGCATTAAGAAAACCCCTTTAGTATTTGTTTATCTTTTAATGACGTTTCTTTACTTTTAGTTACTTTTAGAAATCACGTGTCTGACACAGTTTGCAAATCGATTATTTGCAATCGTTGTGAAAAATTGAACGCAAATTATAAAGCTTAAAAAATGAGATGCGTATAGTTGTGTATAGAGAATATCGATTTTTACAATACGACAACTGTAGGTATTGGATACTGGTTCTCCCGTCTAGTTAATTAAAATAATATTTAATAACCGTTTTGATATTTGATATAAGAACTTGTGACTATTGGATAGTTACTTATTCTGTATAAACAATTGTTACATATTTTAAAGCGACTAGTAGTGTCATTAATGAAAGATAAGCATTAAGAAAATATTTGGTAGAGTAAATAACTGAGAACAGTGCTTTATGAGGTTTTATCATAAAAGCATTAGATGTTTGTTCCTTATGGTAGATGATGGTATGATATGAGTTCACACCACATATCTTTATCCATTTAATGAATATTGTATTCAGGTTGTGATTAAATATCATTTAACTGATGATTGTCGTTGGACCACCGAATTTATTAAACCAATACATCGGATGTATGCAGTTTAATGAATTGGTAATTGCCTAAGATAGTTTTCTATGCTCTGGAATTTAGTTGATGATTTTTCATGACTTAGTTACGTGTTTCAAATATAGAACATGTTGAACCTCTTGAATTATTCAAGAACTGTCAATACGTTTCTAATGAAACTCGGGTAGAATATTTTGAATAGTTTAAAGATATTTTATTGTTCGAAGATGCTTGATTTGATCAAACGCATGAATTTAAGGCAATTAGTTCTATAGTTATTTAATGAATATGATTCTTAATCAGTATTAAACTTCCGCGATTCCATTTTGATGGAATTGATCAGTGGGAGTTATCGAATCTTATATGATTTGATTCATTTATATTGAGCGTTACCGAATTGGTTTTTTCAATACTCTTGGGGTTATGCTCCAATAACACTATTTTGTCTCTTTAATTTAGGTTCCATTAGTTTCTATAGTTACATATATGATATGTATAGTAGAAAATTCGAATCTTAAATTGTTTGAGATTTGAAACTTTCTTTTATATAATGGTTATATAATTGAAAGTACTTTTGCCTTGGAGGTACGAGTAAAAGTTTTATCATTTATTCTATTTAATAGAATATTGTATTCTATTTGATAGAATATCTTTTCTACGATCCCGAGTAATGAAATTTTTTTGTTACTTGGTGGTTAACATTGAATGTTGACGATTGTAGAAAATACTTTACTTATTCAAGTCAAATGAGAGAGTGATAAACTGTGATGGAACTATATAATTAATAAGATGAAAAGACCCTTAGATAACTTCCGTATAAGTACAATAGGATGTCGAAATCATTTACAAAGTATTTGATACTTAATGATTATTTTGTTTTCTTATCGAAGAAAATTATCCTATAACTTGTAGTTGGAGCGATATTTGATATCGATTCCGGAACTTAGCATTGAACCATAGATCTAAGATTGTTCATTGCTTACTACGATCGAGTTTAGAACTTGATCAGGCTTTCGTTATGAATAGTTCATAAAATGTGCAAATTGTTTGTGCAGTAAAAGCAAAGTGAGCTTGATAAAGGTTTGACCTTTATAGTATGACAATGAGAAAGGTTTTACTCAGTAGTCTATTGTAGATTCTGAGAAAACTTATCTCTAGTCGCACTAATTGGATAATTAAAAATCTGTTGGTTAATGTTGATATTAATCAGTGAATTTGGCGAAAGAATGCAAAATTGTGTTCTTGAGTGATTTCTTCGAATGAGAGATCTGTCGCGATTTCTTTGTTTGAAGAAGTTCATTATGGAATGGTCCTAGAGTTTCTATTATGTTAAGATCACAGTTTGATATACTAGCTCATAGATCCTATTGTAGACTCATAAAAGCTTTCCGTAAATCTGTGTTCTCTGTTTTTGATATCACTCAGATTGTCTGGTTTTATCGAATTATAGAGAATACGTATTTGTCAGTAGTGTCAGTGGGAGAGTACAAATTTCTTTATAGTGTTATATATCCTAAGTCTCATTTTCTCCGTGGAAGCAGTGGGATTAGTCTTTGTTATATTTGATATAAAGTTTTATAAATGATATAAAACTGTGAGACTTGTGAGAAATTACCATTAGTCGCGCATTAGATATGATCTAATAAAGGACAGATATATATAGTAAGACTATATGTACGACAGTTAGTACAACTGTTTGACAGTTACCGTGTCTTTTAAGTATATAATATTCATCTTTCGTAAAGGATGATTCCTTTGTCAAAAGATAGATTGATTGGAATGTCTAGTCAATCTTATGCATCATATGATGATGACATAATGAATATTATATTATGTGCGATTAAAGATATCAATTTAATTGTAATTGTTACAAGTTATTTTGATATGCTGCAGACCATATGATGTGTCTTAAAACATGTTCTTTGTGATCTTTCAGATATTAAGAATGAGTTTCTAATTCATGGAGAATTTAGTCAGCAACCATAAGGTAAGATTAGTTTTGATTCTAATTATGAAATTAGATGGTCTGTGTCATATAAAGTCAGAAAAGATGCAGTGGGAGTGTCACTATTGATTCTACTAATCTAGTGGAATCAAATGCAAATGAAGTATTGACTTATGAAGTTTGCAAAGTGACCTCATATATTAGAAGTTTTCATATTAGTTTGGTGCTTGCGGTTGTCTCAAAGTATTTGGATTTGATTTCTAAATACATAGACAACTCAGAAGCTATAGCACAATACTGATATAGCATATGAGTCATATTAATGTGGAATTTGATTCTATAAAATATGAATGATGCTAGCTAAAGAAAACGGTTGGGTTTGTTGGACAAACTCGATTTGTTAAAACGGGCTTACTTGTTGTTGCCTACCACTTGAGTGCTGGTGAGCTCTTGAGGGCCATTAGTATGCGATACACATTGAGATGTGTATATGTTACCATGGATTGGAACTAGAGCAAGTGGGAGAAATTGTTAGGGTTGGTGCTCCGAGTGCCAATCCGGATCGTATTTATGTCCGATTCATTAATATGAGCGGTTCAATTTTCCATAATATTACTAAATTTAATGGTAGCACCATTGTCCTTTATACACTTATTCGATCTAATCTCGATTAGATTGAAACTGAATCTGGTTCAGTGATACGTGTATATTAGACAAAGACCCTAGGATTTACAGTATAGTGCGCAATTACAACGTAGTTTGTAATTGATATTGAAAAACGCACTATTAGTTGTATATCCTTGAAAAAAGTTCATGGTCAAGATTTGCTAACACGGGTCGGTTAGTAAAATCCGCTGAGACCAGTACATGTCGTATATCGTAACTTCGTCCGATGGTTTATCCCAGTGAACCATGATTCTCAGGAGACTCGTATAGACATGTAAGTGTTTATTTGATAAGACACTGAACGACTCAGTGAAGGTTTCCTAATAGATGGTACACCAACATCAATAGGAACCTTCTCGAGTTGAGGGAGCATAGTTGTCCTTCGATTTGAGATACCACTGTGGATATATGAGCTATCTTCCATACTTTGATGGCAGTCACGTCAACGATCTAGCCATGATCAGACCTCCACCTATTCGTTGGGTGTGGACTAATGCTCATGATATCCAGTGTGTATCAAGATAGGATCCGTCAGTCCTGTGTACAGAGCATAGGCATCCTCACGTGTTTAGGATCTAGTAAATCCATGGTCGTGGTATAACTTTGGAAATTAGTTCCGAGTGTTATTTAGAGATCATAAATTGAAAGTCGACTGTTTTATACCGAACGGATTTGACATTCTCATCTATATCCCAGGTAAAATACGGATGGCCTGTGACGGAGGGATTATATGTATGCAATGACCTCGGCTTGCATAGCTTAGACAGATTATCTGTGGTCGTCATAATCCATGAGTGGGTGGATTATGGACACGAAATTGGATTTCGTGACGGATAAACCTAAACTTAGAGAGTCCCACAATATGAAGTGTACTCGTTGAGCACTTGGGCAACTCGATTTGAATAATACGGATTATTCATAATATTTCACTGGATTAAATGAGTTAATTCGGAACGTTTAATCGGTTAAATGGTACCACATGCATTAGAGGATTTTGGTCAATCCTTATTATTGTGTATTTATATTTGATACATAATACGATTAGATACACATTAATTATTCGTCAAATAAGATTTTGACACATGCCCATAATATATGTATTTTTCATTTATTGTAAATGAAATATACATATATATATATTAACCATTATATTAATTATTTATTTAAATATTTAAATGTTAAATATTTGAATAATTAATTGATAAATTTTTTCCATAATTGTTATGAAATGTGTTTAGTTATTATTATTACAAGTGGCATGATATTATTAAGCTAAGTGTACAAATTTGATTTGATGAGTCTTGATGCTTATCCATTTGTCTTTTTATTTTAATGAAATTAAAAATATAATTGACTAATTTGCCCCGTTAATTTTGGTCAACAAGGGATTAGAAGAAGAAAAATTTTTTCTCTCTCTTGTTGTCTTCACCCACTGCCGAAACAAAAGCAAGAAATGGTTTGAAAATTGTTTTGAAAAACCATGGAAGAATTGAAGGAAAACTCAAGGAAAAAGCTTGGGAATTTCGAGATTAATAGGTAATCCTTTATTCTCTTGTGCTTAGAAACTTGTTTCTTGTTCTTGAATTGTTAGATGTGATCTAGGGTTCTTTCAATTCTGAAATTTTGGGGCTTTTGTTTGTGGTTGATGGAGAAGGAATATTAGGCATGTGTGAAGTAGAAATTGGGTGGAATTAATGTAATTTGCATCCAATTTTGTTCAAATTATTGTTGGACAATATTGTTGCCATTCTAGAGTTATTTATCCATTCTTAGATAGCCTAGAATTTTTCTAGAGTTATTCATTTGTGGTGGGACTCATTTGGTGATGGATTAATTAGATTAATCTTGTTGAAAATTAGATTTAAGTGTGAAAATTATGCCAATTTCGTTTTCTGGTTTGACCTGGAACTAAATCTGATTTTGTGATGAAATTGTTGTCTTTAGAATTTTTAGGATGTAATTTGGGTGTTGGCACAATTGACGGAAAGTATTTCCGACTTGAAATAAGCGAAAACGGTCAAAAACGGCGTTACCAGGTGGATTTTGAGCCAACCGGGTGACGGCTATCCTAACAATGAATCTGTCACTGTTGGTCAACCCATGAACTGTCCCGACACTATTGGATCTGACCTGGGTAGTTTCCATAAGTGTCGGGTATTCGGTTCGGTCAAAAACGCGTTTTAGGCAATTTTGCGGAAAAACGATTTTCTTAAAAGTTTCGCGAGTTTTCAACTATTTTATGTCAATATTTGATATTGAATAAATAGGTTTAGGTGAAATATTAATAAATTATTCATATTAGATATTGAATAATCTATTCGGTATTTTTGAAAAAGTTTTAAGAAACGATTTCGCCCGGACCCGCGCTTCCACTAAGCCCATCGCCCAAAACCCCAACAAAAAGACCACTATGCTCGCTCAACTCGAGAATATTCCTATTGACGTTGGTGTTCCATCTATTAGGAAATCTCAAGTGAGTCGTTTAGTGTTTATCAAATAAACACCTACATGTCTATACGAGTCTCTTGAGACTCATGGTTCATTGGGATAAACCATCGGACAAAGTCACGATATATGGCATGTACTGGTCTCAGTGGAGTTTACTAACTGACCCGTGTCAGTAAATCTTGACCAGAAACTTTATTTAAGGATATATATCGTATAGTGTGCTGCCCAATGTCAATTACAAACTAAGTTGTAACTGCACACTACATTGTAAATCCCAAGGTCTTTGTCTAATATACATATATCACTAAACCAGATTTAGTTTCAATTTAATCGTAATTATATATCTAATCATAATTAGATCGAATATGTGTATAAAAGACAAGAGGTGCTACCATTAAATAAGTAATATTATTGAAAATGGAATTGCTCGTATTCATGAATCGGACATAAATACGATTTGGATTGGCACTAGGAGCACCAACCCTAACAAATGCTTCTTGTTAACTGGCCATTAATAAGATTGATTTGGTAAACTTAAAATGAACTTGGAAAATGGATTTTAGGTTTAGCCTTAGACTCAATAGCTCACGATCTCACCTTGAGGTAAATGTCTCTTAGGTAGATTTCCTTAGAGGATAGGAATATACCTGTCCGACGGGGGTAGGGTAGCCATAATGGAACTTAAACTTAATGAATTCGGGTTCTTAATACTAGGAATATAGTTAATTAGGTTACTTTGGGTGTTTGTATCTGACCGTCGAAAGAGGCTTTTGCATAACTTCATTCTCCAGGTTAATAAACCGATTTCTTGCACAAACATGAGATAATCACTTCATCATTAAAAGATATTGGAAAGATTCAAAACCCTAGATAGTTTTATAATATTGATTTTTCCTTAAGTTTACTTTCACACTATTTTATTTACTTGTTTTAGATAAAAATCACCATCCAACCAACAATCAATCAATTAGATACTCGTAGACATTTAGCTTCAATAAATTAATAGCATATATATTAAGTCATCGTGTGATCGATATTTATATTTACACTACTTGAACGATACGTACGCTTGCGTTACGTGTGTGATTTCACCGATCAGATAGATTTGGGGTTCTCTTGAGATTTGTTAAAATCGACCCGATAAAGTCCCTATATGTCAAACCGATCTAGTTGAGAGATGTAAATGAAGCCTTGATAGTATCAGCTGTCTCGGTATGTCAACCCGAGGAACGAAGATGGGATAACAGGCCGATCTGTATTGGAGTCATGTGACGTACGCCCTATGTGAGAAGATAAGTTTCTAAAAGGCTAATGATGACTATGGAAAAGTAACGGTTCCCATTGGAAGTAGCCCATGCCAACCGCTAGAGGCCGGTGTAGTGGCAGGGAGGTGGTATAGTAGAGCCGCTAGAGGCCCGTGCAGTAATAGAAAAATGGGTTTATCTGATTGGCCAATTTAACTTTAAGGGTAATTGAGGAGAGTTGGGATGACAATGATGGCAAGGTGACATGGGATGACGTCAAAGGCAGTGGAATAATGAATTTGGAACCCTATATAAAGGGGTTTAAGTCTCAGATTCAAGAGTTAGTATTTTTTACATCTCACAACTTGTAAAAAGCTAATAGCTTAAGAACTAGTAATAGAGAGAGAAAGTTGTTCAGTCACCCGACCGTTTGAGATAATTGTATCGGGTTTGTGTAAGACTTTAGGTGTTTTATCACTTTGTGAGTTCATTTCTCCATTGTATAAAATACCCACATTTCTCCCGTAGACGTAGGTAGGAGCCACTCTTCGTCGAACCACGTAAACTCTTTGATTTATCTGTCTGCTTGGTAAGTTTGTTTTAGTTCCCAAACAACAAAATAAATTTACTGCTGATGGAAGTTTATTTGAGGGGTTAATTTCTCATATTATCCTTAAAACGAAAAATAATAGTCAACACTAATTATTCTATAAATCTCTTAGAGATGATTTAATGTTTTCTTTTGCTTTTTAAGCCATCTCTCAATGATCAATTAAATAAATTTTTTAGAAATTACATAGCCAAACTTTAAGAAAAACTCAACTCTTTTATGGAAAGAGGCCAATGACAAAAATAATAACTCAAATTCACATAATTCAACTAATTCATCCAACTTGTAATATGAAATTGACTATCGGACAAGAATGACACTAATTTACAGCTTAATCCTAATTAATTATAATGAAAATGACAGAATAAATTTGCTGGAAGGTATCAGTTTGTCACAAAATTAGCTCTTGCACTGCATTGTACTTATCCAGTATAATCAATATGAAGAAGATCAACATCACCATTTATGACTTACATAATTGACACTTAATTTTCAGGCTTTATTTGATGAAATGGGTGTCAAAAGACTCAAATTTTAGCATTTATTTTCTTTAAGTTTATGATAATATCATGAAAGAAGAAAATCCTTTGCATTTAATTTTCTTTAAGTTTATGATAATAACACGAAAGAAGAAAATCCTCACACATGCCAGTAAATTTCTATTGGAATTCTGCTGTACTATTTGAGATGGGATTAGAGACGATGTTTTGTCCCATTCAAATATTGATACGAGATTTGATACGGGATAAGGATTGATAAATCCAGACATATCTCGATCAATTACCATATTTAAGTATCACCTTTAAATCACAAATTAATTATTTTGCTACCATTGTTGTTATTTTTATTTTATTATTATTATTTAGTTGAATTAGATGAGTATGTATTTAGTTGTCAGGTTCTGGATTCGAGTTCATGGGGTATATTTTCTTGTAAGATCCTAGTGTTTTACTTGCTCCGTTTAAGTCTTGTTGTTGTAATTCGTGTTATCAAACGAAATTAACATGCATCAAACAAATTATCTACTATCATGCCAATATTAAGCAAAAACCTTAAAACTTAGAGAAAACCTGGAAAATGAAGAAGATGACAAAACTTAGAGTCCAAGTCGAGTTGCCTCTGTCCTTAAGAACTTATTAGCCTCGCCTCGGTGCTCTACGGATAGTTTGTGACTAACGTTCTCCCAGGATTACTTGGATTCTTCTTGAGAAGGGGCACTCCTTACACAAGAACATGAACAAGGAGGAATGGTGGAAACACTCTTGACTATGAAACTCAAGACAGCCTAATATGCAAGACTTCTTAGAGAAAGTATATGAAAAATTCAGTGAATAGTAATAGGAATCCAAGACCTTATTTATAGATATGAAGGGTTACCATTGAAAAGGCACCTTGTGTCAAATAAGACAATTCCTAAAGGATATGTTTTTTCCCCTAAAGGACATACCCTTCCCATTAAACCCAAGGGTTTAAACTCTTCACTTAATGATTACATCCTTGCATTTCATATATAAACTCTTAAAACCATATTTAGAAAAAATCCCCCACAATTTTCTAAATATTCATGCAGACACTTAAGAGAGTTTCCGTGAAATAAAGCTGCATCAAAATAGGTAGCTTTCGCCTTGAACCTTTCCTAGTGAATGACAATCGGATTTACTTAGCAAACCAGTGACCCATAGTCTTGAACTGTTCTGCCGTTGGTATAAACCAAGACAATTGCCAACACACAGCTTTACTTCGACCATTTCCCGTTCTACGGTTGTGTTCATTTCGTCCATGAACATCGGTCCTGGATTCATCAAACACTTTAGGGAATTCAATCTGTAAAAATCCCATGGAAGCGGCCTCACTTCTTACTTGAAATAGGTGATCTACTATAAATAGTTAATCTACCTTTACCCCCATTAGGACTCTTCTCCTAATATAGTGATCATTAAAAGCCTTAGCTTATCCTAACCTTAACAGACAACACTCTGCGTCATTACAGGAATGGGAAAGAGTATAAAACTCTACAGTGCTTGTTTTGAATTGCACAAAGTTTCAGTTATCCATTTTGAACTTAGATCTTGGGATCTCCAGTCAGCTAGGTTGGGTTTCCACAATAACAATTCTTAATTTATAGGCTTCAAGCCCATTCCCCTCGATGATTTCTCAACTTGCTCTCTAGATAAACCTTTAGTAAGTGGATCCGCTAGGTTTTCCTTTGACTTGACATAATCGATCGAAATTATGCCACTTGAGAGCAGTTGTCGTATGGTATTATGTATGCGATGTATGTGTCGAGACTTACCATTATACATTGTATTTTGGGCTCTCCCAATAGCCGATTGACTATCACAATGTATGCTTATCGCCAGCACTGGTTTGGGCCAATTTGGAATATCCTCTAGTAAATTTTGAAGCGATTCTGCTTCTTCCGCTGTTTTGTCTAATGCTATGAATTCTGATTCCATAGTAGACCGAGCAATACATGTTTGCCTCGAGAATTTCCATGACACGGCTGCACCACCAAGTATGAAAATAAATCCACTCATAGATTTGGAATTCACTGTATCAGATATCCAGTTAGCATCGTTGTATCCCTCTAGAATAGTAGGATATCTCGTATAATGCAGATCATATTTTGAAGTTTCTCTCAGATACCTCAAATTTTTATTATGGCTTTCCAGTGGTTATGTCCTGGATTGCTCGTATATCTGCTAAGCCTATTTACAGTTTGAGTGATATCAGGTTGTGTGCAATTTGTGAGATACATTATACTTCCGATGATTCTCGAATACTCTAGTTACGATACACTTGACCTAGTATTCTTTGATAAATGAAGAGTTAGGTCTGCAGGAGTTCTAGCTACATTTAGATCTCATTTATTATATTTCTCAAGTATCTTCTCAACATAGTGAGTCTGAGATAATATATGCCCTTCTAATGTTCTAGAAATCTAATTCCTAAGATCATATCAGCTACTCCTAAATCTTTCATATCAAATTTATTGGTTAGTACTTTCTTGGTAGACTGAATCAACTCATGATTACTACCAATTATCAGCATATCATCTACGTAGAGATTCACAATGACATATCCTTTTTGAGTTGATTTGGTGTATATACACTTATCACACTCATTGATCTTGAATTCACTTGACAACATCTCTTTGTCAAATTTTTCATGCCATTGCTTAGGTGTTTGTTTTAATCTGTATAAGGATTTTACAAGTTTGCACACCTTCTGTTCTTGTCTAAGAACATTGAAACCTTCTAGTTTTTTCATGTAAACCTCTTCATCTAGTCCACCATTTAAGAATGTTGTTTTTACATCCATTTGATGATTTCAAGACCAAATATAGCTGCTATGGCTTTGAGCATTCTTATTGACGTGATACGAGTCACTGGTGAATATGTATCAAAGTAATCAAGGCTTTCCTTTTGTATATAACATTTTATGACAAGTCTTGCCTTGTACTTATCTATTGATCCATCCGGTTTCATCTTCTGTTTGAATATCCATTTGTAGCCCAGTGGCTTACAACCTGAAGGAAGATCAACTAACTCCCAAGTATGGTTTTTTAGGATGGAATCAATCTCACTATTGATAGCCTCTTTCCACAGAGGTGCCTCCGATGAAGACATTGCTTCTTTATAGCTTTGAGGCTCATTTTCTAACAAGTATGTTAGAAAATCAGGTCCAAATGACTTAGACGTTCTAGATCTTTTGCTACGTCTAGGTTCAATCGCCTCAATATTTTCATGTTGATCTGACTCTTGGTCAACCTGATCACTGCCTTTGACAGTATCAATAGTTCTTTTGAGAGATTTTGTTATTTGTCTTTCCTTACAAGGAAATGTCTCTTCAAAAATTATCACATTCATTGACTCAATTATCATATTCGGATTGATGTCAGGAATTTCAGACTTATGTACCAAGAATCCATACGCGCTACTGTCGTGAGCATATCCAATGAATATACAATCAACAGTTTTGGGTCATATTCTACCTTTCTTAGGTTTAGGAACCATTACTTAGGCAAGACACCCTAACACTTTCAGTGACCTTTCCACAATTCATATGGTGTCTTGTTTAATCTTTTGTGAGGTAACTTGTTCAAAACGTAGTTGGCGGAAAACAAGGCTTCCCCCCATAAGTTCTAGGGTAAACCAGAGCTTGTCAACATGACGTTCATCATTTCCTTCAACGTTCAGTTTTTACACTCAGCAATCCCCTTTTATTGAGGCGAATAAAGAGCAGTAGTTTCGTGAATAATTCCATGATTGGAACAATATTCACCAAATGGTGACAAATTTTCACCACCTCTATCACTCATGAATCTTTTGATTTTCTTGCCAAGTTGATTTTCAACTTCGTTCTTATAGTGTATAAAGCTCTCAATAGCTTCATATTTGCTCCTCAGCAAATACACATAACAAAATCTTGTGTTATCATCGATAAAAGTGACGAAGTATTTATTACTACCTCTTGTTTGCACAATATTCATATCACACACATCAGAGTGTATAAGTTTCAAGCATTCAGAACTTCATTCTATGGAATGAAATGATGTTCTATGCATTTTTGCTTCAACACATGCCTGACATTTATGTTGGTTATCAATTGCAAATTTAGGTATAAGGTCAATGTTAATTAGTTTACGTATTGTATCATAATTAACATGTCCTAACCTCCAATGCCATATATTTTGTGACTCAATAATATAAGCGGAATTTGTAGATTTATTATTAGCATTGTATCGATTGACAGACATTACATTAAACTTGAAAAGGCCCTCAGTGAGGTATCATTTTCCTACATAAACATCATTTTGGTCAATACAAACTTGTCATAAAAAAATACAAGCTTAAAACCATTCTTGCTAGGAGAGAGCCCGAGACCAAGTTCTTCTGAATATGAGGAACATGCAGAACATTCTTCAATGTAAGTTCCTTTTCAAATATCATATTCAGAACCATTGTTCCTTGTCCAACCCTATAGAGGTAGACGAGTTTCCCATTGTCAGATTATCGCCACCATCGACCTTCTGATACAAGGAAAATATCTTGTTATCGGCACATATATGACGAGTAGCCCTAGTGTCTACTGACCATTCTCTCGGATTCCCAACCAAGTTGGCTTCTGTTACAACTGCTGAGAGGTTCATTTCTAACATTTCTCAATTATCTTTAGGGCGCCGCGGCGCCCTTTGTTGTTGATGAATGGCGCCGCGGCGCCATTTCCTATGCTCTTTGTATGGGATTTTGGCGCCTCGGCGCCCATCTTCCCTGCTCGTCCTGTGTCTTCCCAGAGGTCCCCAAAACACTTGTGATTATTCCCGGATCCACGTATTAATATTCCTACAAATAAAAATCACTAATTAGAGTAAATAATAAACATTTTAAATTAATATAACAATAGGAATTATATACTAAAACATAAAATATATAACTAAATACTTAACAATAAGCCTAGATTAGTAATGTTTCAAAGTACATTTTCATGCACTTATCACAACCCCAACCAGCTTATTGCTAGTCCCTAGCATTTCAAGCGCAAAATAAAATAAAACTAAATAAATAAATAAATCTATCTAAGCCACTTTCGTAGGGATCACGATTGCATTTAGCGTATGCAACAAGCCTTTGAACCCCTAGGTGTCCCTAGTGGACGAGTTATAGTCTCGTGAGGGTTTACAGCGACGACACCCACAAACGTCATTCAAAACACACAATCAAACAAATAAAACTAAATAGTCCCAATAGTTTCACATAATTTTGTCCTCAGAGAATGCATAGTATTGAAATCAGAGAACCTTCAAAGTACTCAACGTAACTCAAATCCAAGTTTTTGAATAAACTATCTAAGCTAGACTCAAAGTGTGTGTGTGCTAAGGTTCGTTCACACTTTATTCCTAGGTAAGCCAACTCAATGATTTCGTTTAAAAATTGGGATCGATGGGTCTAACCAACCTAGATATCTCAATTTAAGCTCTGTAGTTGCTTTTATGTGTGCTCAATATGGTATGATTTTTTTTCTTTTCTTTCCTGTCTCTTGTTGCATTTTCTTTTGGATTTTTCTTTTCTTCCTCTTTTGCCATTTTTTTTGTGTCAACACACCTACCCTTCAAGGTAGCATTTCTCCTCATGGTGGTCCTAATACTCGCCCATGGGTAGCTTCACGCTTGTTGGTTATAGGTGGTTTACTTTCTTTCTTCAGAGACTTTTTCTTTTATTTGCATTTATACCATACGTCATAACACAAGCAATTCAGGATAGATATCTAAGCAAACGGTCATTCATCGACATGCAATTTATTCAACTAGTCATCTTGCTAACTACTCAGGCTTCCACTGCTAACAACCTATAATTAAGTGCTTACGAGTCTAACATAGATAAACTACTCAAATTATCAGATAAAAGTACATTAAAGGACTTATCGTTTCTAAGATTTCATCCTAACACAAACAATATCATCATAGGAACTATGTTTAACTATCAGGGACTAAAAACAAACAAAACAAACAAGCATATTTATTATTATTATTTTTTTTTGAATAGAATATGTATTTATGACAGGTTTTCATGCTTGCATCCACACCCCCACACTTAAAACTTGCATTGTCCTCAATGTACGATAAATATAAAGAAAATGATTAAGGAATAACACTACCAGGCGCGGAGTTGATCAGGTTCCTGCTGGCGAGACTTTGGCTGTGTGGCTGTGTAGGTTGTGCGAACTCCTGCATAAACATTCATGCAAACAATAAAAATAAAACATGCAATTAGCACACAATAAGATAAAACTAGAGTAAATAAAATAAAATAAATAAAATGCAAATGCAAATGCAAGGGTTGCCTCCCTGTTAGCGCTAAGTTTAACGTCTTCAGCCAGACGCAATCACTTAAGCTGTCATGGTGGTTTCCATCTAGCGTACTGATGAAGGCATGGGAGGGAATTTCAGTCTAGCTGCGGCAGTGTATCCACGGATCCTCCAGGGTCTGGTGGCTGAAAGTCTTGACTGCACATATTAAAGAGTTGATTCAACCCCCTTTTTAATTTTCCAGGTATCATATTCAATTGAACACGAGCTCTTATTTTCCTCTTTTACGATTCTTTGGGATCACTTTGCACTGCCGGAAGATTTGATTCAGGTTGTAGAGGAGCTGTTTCTGGCAGGACTGCTTCGAGCATGTATGTACCTTGACACTCATCATCATCCTGTGGTTGTTTTTCAACATGAAAAATGTTCACTTCCAGCGTCATATTCCCAAATGATAATTTCATTAGACCGTTCCTGTAATTAATAAGGGCATTAGCTGTAGCAAGAAAAGGTCTACCTAAAATAAGCGGAATTTTGTACTCAGCGTTAACTACAGACTGGGTGTCTAAAATTAAGAAGTCAACGGGGTAGTAGAATTTATCAATTTGAACTAAAACATCCTCGACTACTCCTCGTGGTTTTCTAATGGATCGGTCAGCTAACTGTAAAGCTACTGATGTAGGTTTAATCTCGCCAAGCCCTAACTGCACATAAATCGAATATGGCATGAGATTCACACTCGCGCCCAA
Organism: Zanthoxylum bungeanum; assembly: GCA_019454045.1. Lineage (NCBI taxonomy): Eukaryota > Viridiplantae > Streptophyta > Magnoliopsida > Sapindales > Rutaceae > Zanthoxylum > Zanthoxylum bungeanum. Next base: position 61,484 of record SKCR01027451.1, read on the forward strand.
GTCTAATAATGCCTGACCAAATTCACATGTACCAATCTGGCAAGTGATGGTGGGACACCCCGGGTCTTTATATTTCGGTGGGGTCTTTTGTTCAATCACCGCACTAGCTTGTTCCGTTAGGAATGCAGTTTTCTTCACATGGTGCTTTCCTTTCATGGTACACAGATCTTTTAAAAACTTGGCGTATGTGGGAACCTGTTTGATTACATGTAACAAGGGCAGATTTATCTTCACTTGCCTAAGGTGTTCTAAGATCTCACCGTTCGGATCTGCAGCTTTGGTGGCTGGCCTAAGGGCTTGAGGAAATGGTACTCTAACTGGGAGTTGTGGTTCTGGGTCTTCCTGAGGAGTATCTACACTATTATCCTCGGTCGGATCTGTTGTGTTTGGGGTGTCTTTTACTCCTACCTCCTTACCACACCTAATAGTTATAGCATTGACACCTTTTACATTCGCACCTCCCTGATCAGTCTGTGCCATGTGTTGCCCTTGAGGGTTAGGTTGAGCTTGGGAAGGGAATTTCCCTTGTTCATTCACACTCAAGACGTTAGTTAACTTAGAGATTTGGCTTTTTATCTCCTTATTGTCTTCTGCTAGTTGAGTTATCAATGAGTCAAACCTTTGATTAATTTTACTTTGGGTCTCAACGAATGCTTTCTGGGCATCCATGGTCGCTTTTTGAGCTTCTACTAATGCTTGCATGGTATCCTCTAAGGAGTTCCTAGAGATGGTAGGTGTATGATATTACGGTGGGGTACTGTAACTCCTAGGTTGTGGTGTCTGACTCGATTGAGGAGAGTCCTGTTTCCAACTAAGGTTGGGATGGTTCCTCCAACTAGGATTATAGGTGTCTGGGTACGGTGTGTGAGGCTTCTGATATGTCCCTAATGCATGGCATTGTTCTTCATACGTTCCTCTCATCTCACCATGTACCGGATACTCTTGAGGTTCTAGTTGGGCTACTGAATGCATTGTCTTACTGTCTTTGGCTATTAAGGCTCCTATCTGTCTAGTTAACAGCTCAACTTGTATCTTAAGGCTATCCTCTTCCCTAAAGTGTTGTAGGCTTCTGTTAGGAGAAGTATGTGTCCTATCAGTGTTGTCTAAGACATTGGGTCCAGTCCAGGTAAGAGATTTCTTAGCTAGATCATCTAAAAACTCAAATGCCTCATCAGGGTCCTTTCGAATGAACTTACCATTGCACATCGTCTCAACGAATTGGCGTTCTCTAGGGGTTAGTCCATCATAAAAGTAACTTACTAAACGCCAACTCTCATATCCATGGTGGGGACAACTCGCTAACAACTCCTTATACCGCTCCCACGTTTGATAAAGGGTCTCGCTGTCTCTCTGGGAGAAGGTAGAGATTTTTATTTTCAGGGCATCTGTCTTATGGTATGGGAAATATTTATCGAAAAATGCATGTGTCATCTCGCCCCACGATCCTATTGACCTAGGTCTTAAAGAGTACAACCAACTCTTAGCTTTGTCCTTAAGGGAAAAAGGAAAAACTTAAGTCTGATTGTGTCTGTAGTTCCAAACCGGTCATGGAAAGTCGCTACTACCTCTTCAAACTCTCTAATATGCAAATAGGGATTTTCGTTCTCCAAACCATGGAAGGTTGGGAGATACTGTATCATCCCAGGTTTAAAATCTACGGGTGGTGCATTAGGAGGAAACATGATACACGAAGGTGTAGCTGTACGAGTCGGGTGGAGGTACTCTTCAAGAGTCCTCCGAGGTGGTCTCTCGTAGTCACTCATGGTGTGTACACTAGATGTGGACGGTGTAGCAAAGAGATTGTCAAACAAACTCTCTGAATCAGAGTTCTCTTCCTCAGTTCTAATGAACCTACCAAATCTATCCCTACGTCTAGGCATGCAATTTAAATTCAAACGGTACGAGAAATAAAATAAAATAAAATAAAATAAATAAAACAATTAATACTAAAACTAAAACAACTGAAATAAATATTAAAACAAAAGAAACTAATTAAGAAACAAAATTAAATTACTAATAAAAAATAAATAATAAAAAAAAGGAACGAAGTTACCGCTTCGTTATTGACTAAGCAAACCTGGTCCTTTTGCTTGTAAACCGTCTCCCCGGCAACGGCGCCAAATTTTGATTACGTCCAAATATGACTCGCGGTTATCGCAGTATAGTTGGGGTGTCGATTCCACAGAGAGAAGGTTACAGGAACAAATTTACTTAAACAGAAACGTTAGCAATAATTATTTAAAGGAAAGATTAAATACGATGTAAATTAACAATTACGAAAGCTTTAAAGATTTTATCAAATGAAGAGAAATAGCAAAGCATCCGGGTTCCCTCTTGTACCTATTACCTATATTCCGTTATCAATTCATGTTATTACACAATTGAGGATTTCACGTCCCAAATCAACAATTGGAAGATATTCAATTACACCAGTTTAAGTTCTAAGGTAATTGTTATTCAATCTTCTCTACGTTTACAACTCACACAGGTTATCGTTACAACCTATCCAACGACTACAATATACCCTCGGGCAATACTGCAGCAAAGGATCAACTCGCAAAACAACCTTAATCTATCAAACCAATTTTACCAACAACACATAGAAAAAGCATGACTGAATCTATATGTAAACTAATAAAATATAGTTCTCAATTAATCAATAGAATAAAGAGATGAAGAGAATAACAATTATATTAATCGATTAAATTCATTCATGAATCAAATAACAAGAATGAAAGAGTTTGGGTACAAGAGTTCGCCCTTAGCTTTGCTTGGGAGATTAGTTCCGCATGCTAGATGAAGAAACAATAGAGAGATGGAGAAATCATTGGTTCTGATCCCGGGAATTTGCACGGCTCTGTTTTCTCTTTTGTATTTGTGTAACTAGCCTCTTTTTGTGTTTTGGACGAAGTCTCATATTTATAGAAGTGTCAGGGTGCCATTGGGATTTCAGAAAAACCTTAAAAATGAAACCTGGAACGCGTAGGATTTCTTGCGCAGCGCCGCGGCGCCCAATCTCCGGGATTTTGTATGCAGTTTGACATTCTGAGGGGCGCCGCGGCGCCTGCCTTTCTCCATTGGCGCCGCGGCGCTTATTGCTTCATTATTTAGGGCGCCGCGGCGCCCTTTGTTGTTGATGAATGACGCCGCGGCGCCATTTCCTCTGCTCTTTGTATGGGATTTTGGCGCCTCGGCGCCCATTTTTCCCTGCTCGTCCTGTGTCTTCCCAGAGGTCCCCAAAACACTTGTGATTATTCCCGGATCCACGTATTAATATTCCTACAAATAAAAATCACTAAATTAGAGTAAATAATAAACATTTTTAAATTAATATAACAATAGGATTATATACTAAAACATAAAATATATAACTAAATACTTAACAATAAGCCTAGATTAGTAATGTTTCAAAGTACATTTTCATGCACTTATCAACTGTCCAACAAAAACGACGGCCATTTAGTGCGCCAAAACCAGTGGCCAAAAGAGAGGGCAGTGGCCAATTCGGTCAATGAGAGAGAGATAATGAATATTTCAAAAAATTCATTAAATTGTGTTATGTATTTGGACTTGGTAGGTGTATCAAATCAATTTTACTTTATTGCCAACCACTTTATCAATTGTTGACAATTGATGTAAGTCATGGGTCTCACCCATTTAATTCAATATTTGGTTGGCTTACACAACACAATCTGGGCCCGGTTCGTTTAATATGACTAAACGAATTTTCCATCACGACGTAATTAAATCTAATTTAATTAAATAATTATTCCTCGTAAAATTATTATTAAAGTCGCATACGAATTAATTCCAAATTAATTTGTTCGCTAGAATTAAAATCCAATTTAATTCCGCGTTGAAATCCGATTTCATTTTATACATTTAATATATCTAATATATTATTTAAGCCCAATTAAATAAATTAAATAGTAAAATCTAATTTAACTATTAAATTTATGTTACCGATTAATTCCAAATTAATCGTGTTCTCTCATTTCGACGAATTTAATCCCAGATAATTCTCGACGCAATTAATCCCAGATTAATTCTTAATTGTTTCTCTGATAATTAATCCCAGAATAATTCTTGCCGTAATTAATCCTAGATTAATTTTCTCTCTCTCATAATTAATCCCAGATTAATTTTGTTCGAGTCAAATATCATCGGTGAATCTTTGGGATACGACCCAAGAGATCCATGGATATGTTGGCAGTAAATACGGTCATCGGACTATCCGAACACGTTGACCGGGGTAAACACACACGTATAACGCAAGCGCACATATCGTTCAAATAGTATAAAAAGTATCGATCCCACGAAGACTTAATACCTAATCTATTAATTTTATGAGGTCAAATGATTACTAATATCTAACAGGTTGATTGATTGATTTGAAATGGTGAAGATTTTAAATTTAAAAATAAGTAAATAAAATTGCACGAATATTGGTTTAAGAAAATTCAATATTAAAAACTATCTAGGGTTGTGAATCTTTCTAATACCTTTTAAAAGATGAAGTAGTTATTTCATGTTTGTGTAATAAATCGGTTTACTAACCTGGAACACTAAATTATGTGAAAGCCTCTGTCGAAGGTCAGACGCAAATACCTAGTTTAACCCAATTGAACCATATCTATGTCAACCAAATTATCTGGATTCATTAAGTTTAAGTTTCAATTATGACTACCCCCGCCCGACAGGTATATGTATATCCTGTAAGGAAATCTATTAAAGGGTTATCTATCCTCAAGGAAGATCGTGGGCTATTAAGTCTAAGGCTGAAACCTAAAATTCCTTTGTCAAGTTTATTTTAGATTTACCACATCAATCTTATTGGTGATCAGACAACAAGAAGCATTAAGCTTAAGACTTAATAAATAAACCGTTAAATTACCCAAACTATAAAATAACCCCTTATAAACCGGTGATATTAGAATTAATCACAACCCCAGATAACTAACTTAGTTACGACACATAACTAGGGCTAGTAAAAACTTAAAAGTAAAAGACATAAAGTAAAAATGCTGAAAAGTATTTGCGGTAAAGTAAAAGCTGAAAAGTAAATTGCAATAAAATAAAATGCTAAGGTAAAAAGATCAACTTTTACTATTTACTATTTAGATATCTCAATTAATATAATATATGAACTTGTGATTATTTTACCAACCAGCCATATAGGCGGTAACCTGATTAAGTCAAATTAAGTCCAACCAGCCATAAAGGTGGTACAAAAATAAACCTGCCATATAGGCGGTAAGAAAATTTAATTACCAACCGACCAATCTGGCGGTATCCTTGATTAGTCAAGTTTAAACCAGGTTAAAATGAATTACCAACCGACCAATATAGCGGTATCCTTTTTAAGTCATTATTTTAAATAGTGAATATATTATATTTAAGGGAGATTAATCTAAATAACAATAGTAAAAGAATTACCTTTCACCCTAGCAGGGGGAAGTTACCTCCTCATGGTGAATAGTAAAAACTGTAAAAAGTAAATAAAGTAAATTACTATTATTACAGAACGTAATTTAAATTAATTACAAAACTAAAATTTAAAAGAAACTAGATAGAAAACTCTATATTTACATCAGAAAATTCAGAGAGAAAGGTACATCTGAAACTGAAATTTCGAGCTCTATTTATAGGCGTTAGTAGGGGGTCGGCGTCGCGATGCGCATAATTGTCGACGTGGCTGCTTCTGGTTCGTTGGGTGAGATTCTGGATAAGGCGATAAGGCGACACATGGTAAGGCGGCTGGAAGCTTAATGATTGCGTCACATGGCGGCTCGTGATTGGCTGATGAAGATTATTATCTGCCACATGTCAACTACGGATAAGTGAGTCAATAATTGAGCTGACGTGGCGACACGTGGCGATTGTGACTATTGGCACAATAGAATTACGACACGTGGCACACTGTGATTGGCTGATGATGTATGGAAATGATGTGGCACTTTGACTCAGTCAACTGGTGATGTGGATGATGATGTGGAGTGACAAGTGGAGTGACATGTGGCGACACGTGGCGATGGCGACTGTCGGTACCGTAGGATGATGACACGTGGCACGGCGCACGTTAGCAAAGTCAAATTTTCTCAGATTCTGACTTGTGGACCCGGCGCACGTTAGCAAGTCTTGGTGCATGTTAGGCGTCGCGACGCCAAAGGCTTGTGCGTCGCGACGCGTCCAAATTTCCAAAATGTCCTTTTGTCTAATTTTTACTGTTTTGGCCCAAATCACCTCGAGAGAGTCCTGAAACTTTATTTATCTAAAAAATAACACAAAACACATCAAAATATTCACAAAACTCAAGAAACTATACAAAATATTAGGTTTAAATGAGTGGGAAATAGTGATATAATTACCACTCATCACACCCCCAAACCTAACATTTTGCTAGTCCTCGAGCAAAACATAGAATAAAATAACATAAACATCTTTAAAATAAAATTTAACTAAGTCACTTTCGTAGGGATCACGGTTGCATTTAGCATATGCATCAAGCCTTTAAACCCCTAGGTGTCCCTAGTGGACGAGTTGTAGTCTCGTGAGGGTTTACAACAATGATACCCATAAACATTTTACAAAAGTAAAAAGGTAGTGAACCTAATGCACACAAAAGCAAAAAAACAAGTGAAAAGAGAATAAATAAGTTAGTGACTAATCAGGTGAAACTTCTACTCCAAGTTACTAGTTGTTTTCATTCATTCTAAATTACCGAATAAGTAAATTCTCCGATTATATTTACCATTTTCCATATACACAGCCGACAAAATATTAATCAATTTATTTTTACCCACAACAGTCATAAGTGCAGTCGATAAGAGAGTAATATTTTTGTCCTAAAGGTTTATCAGAATTCACACCTTATTGTAGCAATGGAATAATTTTTCTGATTTTTCTGATTTTTTCTTTGATTTTTGATTTTTTTTGATTTATATACAAAATATTCCATCTATGTAGCGAGTGTTGGGTCGGTGGTTCCCAAACCAGTTGGCTTTAGGGCACCAGGTGTTAAGACACCCCTACGGACTTAATTACTCAGATTTCAGATATATATATATATATTTTTGCAGCATCTTTGATCCATGTAGCGAGCTTTGGGCCAGTGACTCCCAAACCAGTTGGTTTTCGGGCACTAAGTGTTAAAACACCCTTACAGACATAATAACTCGGACCTCAAACGTTTTTTTTTTACTCCATTGCTTTTTTAAGATGTTTCCTCCAATTAAACTAGAGCACTAAATATTACAAACTTTTCAATTTTAGCTCATGTCCGTATGTTACCATGCGTATTGTTAATACCTGCCAACTGAGCATATGAAGATCTATTTTAATCAGTTTTATGGAGAGTTTACAAATTAAATAATTTAAATGGAAATAAACAAAATTTAACTTGTTCCGAAATAGGTTTGAGATAAGTCTCAGGAGTGGAAACTCCTTACTCAGCTATCTCTTACCAATTTCATTTTTTTAGTCAAAATAAAAACACAAAAACATAAAATATTTTTGTAATTTTTGAAAAAATTTCAAATTTTTTTGTATTTTTTGAAATATTTTGGACTAAAAATAAAAACAACACACAAACCAAAAACAAGATACTGATCAACTAAATCCCTCCCCCAAACCTAAATGAGACATTTTCCCTAATGTCTTAAACAGTAGAAGAAGAGTTTAGAAGATAATACCTGGTTAGCTGAAATTATACAGGAAATTAAAGGTTAAGATCCAGATTAATCCGGCGCCTCTTACCACGATCGTCCTCAGACCAATTTATCTCTGAAAGGATAGGGTCAACTTGTGGTTCATAGGCTAAGATTTGGTCAATTAGATCCGGAGCAGTTCTGGCAATAAAGATGAGTTCTTTTAAAGGTTTTGACACGAACCCATTTCTCCGGGCATCATCAAGAAACACACAAAGAAAATCATAAAATCCATCAACGTTGTACATTCCAAGCGGTTTCTGGTGTATGTTTAGGTTCGCCCAAGATAGCACTATAAAAATTTCCTCCAATGTGCCCAAGCCACCTGGCAAAGCAATAAAAGCGTCAGCACGGTTAATCATTTCTACCAGTCGTTCAGACATACCTGACACGATTAACTCTTCTCCGTTTGATGGTCCAATAAGATTTGCCTCTGCCAAGGGTTTTGGGATGATTCCCAAAACTTGACTGCCTCCTTCCTGTACGACCTTTGAAACGATCCCCATTAGTCTAAGATTGCATCCGCCATATACTAAGTGCATATTCCTTGCAGCTAAGACTCGACTCAATTCTTGTGCTGCTTCTACGTATTTTGGCTTAGTACCAACACTAGTATTGCAAAACACACAGATGTTTTCAACTCGTCTTCTTGAAGTGGCTTCCATGTTTTACTATGGATGTCTTTAAAAGTGCAATGATGAGTTGAATTTATAACACCTGAAAATGGTGAGTAAAATAATAGAACTAGTACCTGCCAAATGATAATTATTAGTTAACAGTACAATAAATCGTGATAGTCAAAAAGGTTTGGATAATGTCAGAGAAAATAAAAGAAAACAACAAAACAAATTACAATTATTAGGAAAAGACAAAGAGATATAATATGTACAAGAAAAGTAGCGACTTGAATGACGTCTATGCGTCAGGGACAAGCTTCCCATCCAAATTTCTTATAAATTGGCAAATAGGGTCTTTTTGAGTCAGATTCCCAAGACTTAATTGTTGTCTTTCTTTTTGAAATTGTGCATATAACATACGAATTTCGTGATACACATATCCACTGGGATGCGTCTCAAGTGTTTTAGATATATCATCCAAAGAATCCTTACTCAAGCCATCCCTAATGAAATTAATCTTATCTTCGTGGTTATCAGACACCATTCCTAAAGAACGACAACGAGTATCACAAAACATACGAGCATATTTATAACAAACACACATTCTTTTGGCTCTTCTCTTTTTATCATATGTGATTCTTCCTAAACCAGGCAGATGTGAAATAAAAGAGTCAGAAGACTCACCTGCCAATCAGACCCGTGCTTCAATAATCCAACGAATGTCTGTAGGAATACCTTTGATCATCAGTAACCTCATCCGTTCCAAACGAACTTTGTAGACTTTCATCAGAGATTTTTGAGGGAGAGAAGGAAATTGCTTGTGAAGTTTTGTGAGAACTTCTTCCATCTTGAAATGACTTAATCTGCAAAAACTAAACACACCAAATTAAATCACCACCAAATCACAGTATATTCAAAAATTGCATGGGTTGCCTCCCAGCTAGACGTGACTTCTCAAACGTTAGGCTAGATCTGAAAGTGTGACACTTTCTTTTTGTCGCTCAAATGATTCTCCCCAGTAGTGTTTGACACGCTTGTTTTTAACCTTGAAAGTTTTTTTTAGAGTCAGGATCATGTATCTTAACGGCTCTATCTGGTAAAAACCTTGTTATCATAAATGGACCTGACCACCGTGATTTTGGCTTCCATTGGAAGAATTTCACCCTTGATTTGTTTAACAATACCTTCTGTCCTGTTTTCAGTTGTATGCGCACTAACTTCTCATCATGTATCTTCTTTGCCTTTTATTTGTACAGTTGGCATCCTCAAAAGGCTGATTGTGAAATTCCTCCAATTGTTGAGCTGGTGGAACTTTTTTCTCTATGTTGCTTGTAGTGCAAGAATTGGCTTTTTCAGTGCCAAAGACGCTTATCTTCAGGCTCCACAGGCAATTGACATGTTTTTAAGTTGTCAGTAGAACTTTGCTTGCATTGGAGTTCTGAATTGTATGGTATCACATCAAGTTGAAAACATGTTGGACAAAATGACCCATAGCGTCACTATTTGCACAGATCATTGTGTTGTTGTAGCAAATTAACTATGTAACAAGGAAATTGCACTCTCGTCATTTGTGATTAGATCACCATAGATATATAAATGAAGAGAGGTCCCTATGATTAGTTCCTGGATTGAGATGATATGAGACAGTATCAGTCCACGAAGGATTAATCATTAAATATCCCTAGCCGTAGTATTATCGAGACTGGACATCGATAATGCGGAATAGGCTAGTATTGCACTTGTGCGCGTTGTGAGGGCACAACGGCATAGTTCTCATATATATAAGTATTGGATACTTGTGCAAGTGCGATAGGAGGTCGTGTTTCAACGATGGTACGGGAAACAGCTTCGCTCTGGATAGACCCTTCGGAATCCCATTGGTATTATGACTAGGTGTCTATGGGAGGCCGAAATCAAGGTAGGTGTGTATAGTCTTAACCTGAGACTTACATCGCTAATACTTACGACAATCGGTAAACTTTGGTTTTGGTGGTGGGGGATCTTAACTGGTTCTGTGTTCACCTCTTCGGTTTATCAGGAATCGTAGTGTATTGGATGTGATGTCGAGATGGAAGTGTCACTCCAGTCATAATGGAGATGATGTCACGCAGGATACGGTATTAGTGCTCTTAAAAAGTGATGCGCATCCAATCGTGATATTATGACCAGGTCATGAATATCCGATTATAGAGACTAGTTACCAGACATCCGATATGTGTTTCGGACGGGGCAGACACTTATCCAGCCCCAGCCCTAGCACGTGATTATCCGATACTGGGCCATATGCACAATACATTAGTATACTACGCTTGATACAGATCTAGATATTCTTTGATGAATATGTCCGGAGAACCTGGGAAGACTTGGTGCTTTGCTAGGAGTCGACCTTGTCTCGTAAATCGGTAGAACGTAGTACTTGGTACGTACGTGATTCGGATACTCCGACGACCGTATTTACTGCCAGATTATCCGGGGATCTCATGGGTCGCTTCCCGATAATCCACCGATGACGCACAACTCGCACTCTTGAATAATCTGGGATTATAATAGAAGAGAGAGAGAAAATTAATCTAGGATTAATAACGGAGATATTTTATCCGGGATAAAATGTCGTCTAAAGAGAGAGAACGATTAATTTGGAATTAATCGATGAATTAATATTCGATATATTAACGAAATTAGATTTCGACGCGGAATTAAAATTAGATTTTAATTCGGGCAAACGAGTTAATTCAGAATTAATTCGTTAGCGACGTAAATAATAATTTCGCCAGGCGCAATTATTTATTTAAATTCGATTGAATTAACGTCGCGACGTAAGCTCGGTATTTCGGAAATATCGAACCCGAACGCGTGAGTGCACGTGGGCCCACTTTCATTTGGAAACGTGTGGGGCCCACATGACACTGTCATGTTATGCATTAACTTTGACACATGTCATATTATGCTTATTTGACATCTAATGCTTTGCATGGAGATTGTGTACATTGCACTCAATGGTATTGCATGGAAATTGAGTGTTTGACACTCTAAGCATTGCATGTGTTGTGTCATAAATTTATTATTATTTAATAAATTATGGCATAAATATAAATTGATTTTTGGTAAATCATTTTATTAACTTATTAACAACTTCTTCTCTCTCAAATTTTCTCTTCTAGCTCACGCCCAAATGAAGAAATGTTACTGGTTTTGGAACCATAACCGTGAGCAAAAGGGAAGCAAAGAGTGGTTTCTCATGGTGAGAAATCAAGTGCTAGCACACTACGAGTCTTGCGAAGGTGGTAGGGAGGTTCCCCCATGAGACGGGATCCATCCGACGAAGATTGGAGCTCCGTTTCTTCACCAATTTTCTGTTTTTGTAGGACAGTGGACTGTTGCAGTGATGAGATCAAGGCAGTGCGTTTTTGGCTTCAATCGTCTCCAAATCGACTCTACCGATCAATGTGAGTATTCCGCTACCTCCGTTGATGTGTTCACACATAATTTCATGTCTTGTTTGATCTTGGGACCTTATAGAAAACCAACAATGGCATCAAGAGCTAATGTTGCAAGCATGAAATTTGTAGGGCTTAAAATTTGGGTAAATGTTTGTCAAGCATGATTTGAATAAATTGATTGTTTGAGTATGCTTATAACATGTTTAAATTCATTTTGGTTGGACCAATTTGTTGAAAAATGATTTGGAATTATTTTCCCCAAATATTTCATGTTGGCCGAATGTGTTATGGATTTTGAATCCTTGGAATTTTTTGATTTTGATTCATTGGATGAGTTAAAATCATGTAGGATGATGTTAATTTGAGGTCAATTGGATTGTACTTTGAATTGAACAAAAACCCTAAATTCTATATGTTGGCCGAATTGGATATGCCCTAGTGTTGTCTTGGAAATTTTTGATTTTGATAATTGATGTATTGAAAATCATTCGGGATATGTATTTAATGTCGATTGCGGATTAATTGGATTGAACCGAATTGGACATGAAATCACTCCTTGGCCGAGACTAGCAAGCATGTAAATGGGTTTGATTTTTCATTATGTGTGTTTGACATGTAATAATGAATTAAGCATGATTAATTGGACTAATTTGGTGCTTCGGAAATATTGATTTAGTCGATTAATCATATAATGCACTTTTGGTAATTAAATTGTGAAAATTGGATTTTTGGATTTAATTAATTGGGCCTAATTTTGGAAATTAGAATTTAATGTTGTAATTGGGCCTTTGGGCTTGATTTATCAAGTTTGGTTTAGGCCAAGTGGATTGGATCCAATTGGGCCCAAAACCTTAACCATAAAGCCCAATTGCGACTAATGAACCTTTAATGTTTAATTGGGCCTAATGGGCCGAAATTGATTTCTAAGGCATTTTGGGTGATTCCACTATTGGGCTTTGGTTGCCGAAGCCCATGCCTAAAGAAATTAATTGAAGCCCATTAGACTTGAATTAAATTGACGTTGGACGTTAATCGGACTTTGAGTCCCGACGCGATTGAATTTGGAATTTAAATCGTAAAGGTTTATTAAATAAAGTGCAATATTTAATTTGGAATTGAATAATGAATTAGTATTAAATACATGTTAAATTTGATTTAATGATGTAGTTTAATTTAATTCATGAATTCGTACTTTGAGTACTTATTCGCAAAAACGAGTTTGACTCGAACAAAATCAAATCGTTGTTTGAACATTGGATGATCACTTAATTATCAGATTAATTAATTTGATTAGATTGATTGATAGCATGCTTATGTGTGTGAATACATGGTTGTGTTGAATGAATAATGTATATCGGATGGATATTAGTGGGTGGGCAATTTTAGAAATTGTAATAAATTCGATTTATTAAATTGGACCTGCGTGTCCAGCCTTATCACCTTCTTTCTCTTTGTATTCTCTTCTCACCTATTCCCCTCTATGTATATGAGGTTTCTTTAGAAGTGTAGTGTAACGGGTAGAAGTAGTACAAGTGCTAGCTTGAGTGAGAAAGGGAGAGATTTGATCTAGGATCAATGTGTTAAGTATCCATCCGCATATCATTATTATTTTATTTCATACTCGCTTTATTATGTATTTAGAATGCATGTTTAAGGGTGTATGATGATGAGACCTAACAAAGATAATTAAATTGGTAGCCAATTTGCACGCGAAAAACCCTCGTTTTATATTAAGCAAATATCCTTCCATTGAATGATTCTTGTTCAAGATCCGAAGTTGGCATTGGTTTTTATGACCAAAGTCAAGACCTTGTCAATCAAGGATGTACTTGAATCATGAGAGTTTTGTTGCATATCGGTGTCTTGTCCAAATCGTGATTTTTATTGACCAAAGTCAGATCACTTTTTGTCCAATGACATTGATTACGAAACTTTCCTCGTCAATGGGTCCCGCTTAACTGGAATCATTAGGTTTGTGTTTGGCCAAAGCCAAGGCCTAAATGATTCAGAGGATATGGTTAGGAAAATGTATTGGATACATTGACATTATACATATGTTTCGGACTTGGATGTCCACCTAACCGGATCTAGGAATTGGATGAGATCCAATTGATCTGAGAGATCTACCTAGTTAAATAGCATACAGCTTTTTATTGGCCAAAGTCAGGGTTGTGTGTTATTTAACGGGATCCTAGCCCACTAGGAAACACGGTTTCCCGAGTACTCCACAGAGGGTTAGAGGCTCGACGAAAAATAGTGGGAGGCAAGTATTGAATTTGCAACATTCGTTCAATTACTCGCTAAACACGCTCATTTATATTTTACTCGTCATATTAATTAAAAGTATTAGTCGGACTAATATTTTATGTTGTTTTAAATATATATAGTTGGACTATATACAAACTCATTCAATATATAGTTGATTTTAATTGGATTATAGTAATCAATATAATTGAATTAAAATGATAGTTGATTTTATAATGGGATTATAGTAATCAATATTAAAATTATAGTTGATTAAATAATTGGATTATTGTAATCATTATAATAAATAGTACCTTATTAAAATCAAGTAAAGAATTGAAAGGTTGAATATTTAAATATATATAATCCTTGGATTAAATGTTTTAAATGATTTAATTTTCAATTGGGAATTAATAATAGGTTAATTTATTTGATAAAATAACTTATTATGACTAAGCCCATAATTAAGCAAATAGTAGAGCATAAAGTCTTTGGAAGATTTATGTGATGATGACTTTAGTGCTTAATTAATATACTTATAATAAATCTATCTTTAGATTTAAAAGTATTAAAATTGCAATTAATAATTCTTGGATAATTAATTGACTATTCTAGTGGAGAAAAGTCAAAGTTTGCAATTGGGCATGTAGCACAAGGTGCACATCGTTTCGATATTCCGAAACCCAAGGCTTGGCCAAAGGTTTGTGAAATATTGAAAAGGATAATTGACATATCCCAAAGTGACTACCATTTGGATATGGAAGACACGAAGGAATTAAAGATAGGGCGAGGCTCTAACTTTAAAAATATTTGTCAAAGTTATGTTACTACTAGTATTGAAATTGGATTTTAAATACTTAGTGTGGTACATAATAATATATGTATTGACGTTCAGAATCCGCTGTGAGCTGGATACTGGCTTCAAGCCGAGATTTCTCTGCGAATTGGAAACGGGACGAAAGTCGCTGTTTCGACCGTAGATACCTAAGTTAGGAACTACCCTTTGGGTATGTACTTAAATTAGGAAATGTTATAATGTAACTAGTTTTATCTAGAGACATTATCTCTATATCAGTGTTTAATCCATTGCGGATAAAACCTTTATATTCTAGAACACTAAAGTGTTTCAATATATAAAGATGATACTGAGATAAATACATTGGATGTAAATAACAGAATTTATATTTTGAATATAAATAAAAATCTCAAACATATAAAATGACAAATAAATAGCTCAAATTGATTTGATCAATAGAGACTTATTTGTGGCATTGTTGTCTAGGACACAATTAAAGAAGACTCGTATATCCACACTTTTAAGAGTGGGTACTAGGACTGATTTGACTATTCAAATAAGGTCTACGAATCTAGTTTATTAGGTTAAATACCTAAAATACTATTTACTTGGTAATAGTAAAAGGGCCACCGATCTGTTAGCCCTATTCATGGTGAAGTAAGTGGGCCCATATCTAGCTAGGCTAGATGTTAACATGAATATTTCGTGACCTTAACGGATGTGACATCACGTTGTGGTTATGTGTTTCTTTTGAAGAACACAGATCGGAAACTTTAGAGTTTCGACACGAAATAGACAAACAGATCGGCTATAGTATTATTCCGCCACGGTAAAACCGTAATGGAAAATACTTAAGCAGTAAGTTTCATACCTACATGAAAGAGTATGGTATTCTTTCAGATGAGGACTCCTCTCGAGACACGTCAGTTAGACGGTATGTCTGAACTAAAACCGAATTTTGTTGGACATGATAAGGTTTATCACGAGTCGCTCTGAGCTACTATTTCCTTCAACAGGATATGTATTAACAGTGCAAAACTTATTTAGAATAAGGTTCCATATAAATCTGTTTGACAGATATCATATAGGATATGAACAGGGAAGAAACGAGGTTTCTCATTCCTGATAATTTGGGTATGCCAGGCATAGCGTTTGGATGATACCAAACTAAGGACCCAAATTGGATAAGTGCCAATATAGGTTATCTTAAGGGAAACCTTAAGTATAGTACTTATAAATCCCACATGAGAACAATATAATTGTTGCTCACCATGCGGTTTTCCTGAGAGGAATACCGATATGCAGTGGTCAGTGGGAGGATAGTGATACTCGATGAAAATCGGAGTAATACTGTTCAAGGCACGAAGTCCGTAATGGAACACAAATAGTTCATCTATGATGAAACTATACCATTAATCTTCAAATACACAAGAAACTAGTAGATCGGATAGAGTCAGAAAACAACCTAGGGTATGGGTTTCTGATCTAACCTCATAAAGATGTCAATCTTATGGAGGTGTACCATCCGACTACGTTATAAGGAAGTGATACGAGGTATCGACTCCCTGTTATGGCAAAGTGCCATGAGTCCGAAATGGATTCCATGTATAACAACTATGTTTGGATACTAGTTGTTGTACCACAAGGCGTTGTGCCTATGGTACATTAAACGTCTTCAAGGAAGACATACATGGAAGGCAACATACCAACGTGCAAACCTAAGGTTTTGACGGAAAGGTATCGTTATCAACATTATGTTAATAACGGTTCAACCTTTTACATGTTGCCATGGTAAATCCATTTTGAAGATGCTTGTTGATAACTGTATATTTCATTTATGAAATATGTCAGTTACAAATCAAAATCGCTTTCCTGAAAAGGAAACCTTTTGGAGGATGTTTACAACATCCTGACGATTTTGTATAACCGACAAACAAGGTTTGCGGGTTATTCGATCCATGTTTGGATGATGCAAGCATAAGGTTCTTGGAACTGTTGTTTTGAAATAATCATAATGGTTTATGATTTGACTCAAAACGAAATAATTCTTGTGTATATAAGGAGGTTAGTGGGAGAGCGCACTGACAGTGAAATTCCCATAAAGCTATTGTTGAAAGCTTGGCTTTCAATAGAAATTCTCCGTAGAATTCTGGGGAGTAACAACCTTTATTCAAGGAATAAAGATCTACTGGGATAGATTTGGAGTTGTTAACACTCTCTGGGAAATTGTACATTTAAAATGTACTTGTATTGGTGTCTCATACGCTTCAAGCATATGGAGTCACAATCAGGTCAATCCAAGTGACAGTCACTGGATTGAAGTTAAGAACATCTGTTAGTATCTCAGAGAACTAAAGATGCTATCTTAAACTATGGAGAAGGAGAACTTGAAGTGACTGGGATCACTGCTGCAAGTTTCCAAACAGTTAAATACTGCGGTACTATAAAGTTTGAATAACGGGACAGTGAGCTGGAAATCTTCCAAGCAAGATAACTGTTGCCGAATAAACAACAAATGCGGATTATTGCTGCAGCTGAGGCAGCAATAGAAGTCTTTTGGGTCGAAAGTAAATCTAATTAGATTAGATATAGTTCTGTTAGCAGCTGAGCTAGGCGTCAGCATAGGCTAAGGAATTAAAGGTCTCATCGACGATCCAGATATATACTTCTATATCATCTGATTCGTTCGGATCATACATCGTGGCGATGTGATGATCGTATAAATCGCGTCAAACGATAATCGAACAAATCCGCTGACGAAAACCTTTCCTCAGCAATTTGAGCGAACCTACATAGTTCGGGTGTAGGACACTTGAGTGACTCGCAATGTGCCAAGTGGGAGATTGTTGGACAAAATGACCCATAGCGTCACTATTTGCACAGATCATTGTGTTGTTGTAGCAAATTAACTATGTAACAAGGAAATTGCACTCTCGTCATTTGTGATTAGATCACCTTAGATATATAAATGAAGAGAGGTCCCTATGATTAGTTCCTGGATTGAGATGATATGAGACAGTATCAGTCCACGAAGGATTAATCATTAAATATCCCTAGCCGTAGTATTATCGAGACTGGACATCGATAATGCGGAATAGGCTAGTATTGCACTTGTGCGCGTTGTGAGGGCACAACGGCATAGTTCTCATATATATAAGTATTGGATACTTGTGCAAGTGCGATAGGAGGTCGTGTTTCAACGATGGTACGGGAAACAGCTTCGCTCTGGATAGACCCTCGGAATCCCATTGGTATTATGACTAGGTGTCTATGGGAGGCCGAAATCAAGGTAGGTGTGTATAGTCTTAACCTGAGACTTACATCGCTAATACTTACGACAATCGGTAAACTTTGGTTTTGGTGGTGGGGGATCTTAACTGGTTCTGTGTTCACCTCTTCTGGGTTTATCAGGAATCGTAGTGTATTGGATGTGATGTCGAGACGGAAGTGTCACTCCAGTCATAATGGAGATGATGTCACGCAGGATACGGTATTAGTGCTCTTAAAGTGATGCGCATCCAATCGTGATATTATGACCAGGTCATGAATATCCGATTATAGAGACTAGTTACCAGACATCCGATATGTGTTTCGGACGGGGCAGACACTTATCCAGCCCCAGCCCTAGCACGTGATTATCCGATACTGGGCCAATATACACAATACATTAGTATACTACGCTTGATACAGATCTAGATATTCTTTGATGAATATGTCCGGAGAACTGGGAAGACTTGGTGCTTTGCTAGGAGTCGACCTTGTCTCGTAAATCGGTAGAACGTAGTACTTGGTACGTACGTGATTCGGATACTCCGACGACCGTATTTACTGCCAGATTATCCGGGGATCTCATGGGTCGCTTCCCGATAATCCACCGATGACGCACAACTCGCACTCTTGAATAATCTGGGATTTAATAGAAGAGAGAGAGAAAATTAATCTAGGATTAATAACGGAGATATTTTATCCGGGATAAAATGTCGTCTAAAGAGAGAGAACGATTAATTTGGAATTAATCGATGAATTAATATTCGATATATTAAACGAAATTAGATTTCGACGCGGAATTAAAATTAGATTTTAATTCGGGCAAACGAGTTAATTCAGAATTAATTCGTTAGCGACGTAAATAATAATTTCGCCAGGCGCAATTATTTATTTAAATTCGATTGAATTAACGTCGCGACGTAAGCTCGGTATTTCGGAAATATCGAACCCGAACGCGTGAGTGCACGTGGGCCCACTTTCATTTGGAAACGTGTGGGGCCCACATGACACATGTCATGTTTGCATTAACTTTGACACATGTCATATATGCTTATTTGACACTTAATGCTTTGCATGGAGATGTGTACATTGCACTCAATGGTTGCATGGAAATTGAGTGTTTGACACTCTAAGCTATTGCATGTGTTGTGTCATAAATTTATTATTAATTTAATAAATTATGGCATAAATATAAATTGATTTTTGGTAAATCATTTTATTAACTTAATACAAACTTTCTCTCTCAAATTTCTCTCTTCAGCTCACGCCCAAATGAAGAAATGTTACTGGTTTTGGAAGCCAGAAACCGTGAGCAAAAGGGAAGCAAAGAGTGGTTTCTCATGGTGAGAAATCAAGTGCTAGCACACTACGAGTCTTGCGAAGGTGGTAGGGAGGTTCCCCCATGAGACGGGATCCATCCGACGAAGATTGGAGCTCCGTTTCTTCACCCAATTTTCTGTTTTTGTAGGACAGTGGACTGTTGCAGATGAGATCAATGCAGTGCGTTTTTAGGCTTCAATCGTCTCCAAATCGACTCTACCGATCAATGTGAGTATTCCGCTACCTCCGTTGATGTGTTCACACATATTTCATGTCTTGTTTGACTTGGGACCTTATAGAAAACAACACAAAAACATTCCTCATTCTTTTCATCATCTGGGAAATTCATGCCTTGAAAACATTAAATGTTACTTTCTTGGTATGTAACCTCATGGTTAATTCTCCTTTTTGTACATCAATAATGGTTCGACTTTTAGCCAAGAATGGTCTTCCAAGGATGATTGGCACGTCTGTGTCTTCCTCCATATCAAGGAAATAAAATCTGTTGGGAAAAAGAATTTGTCAACCTTGACCAGCAATCCTCAACAACGCCTCTTGGAAATACGAGCGTTCTATCAGCAAGTTGTAGAGAGACTGAAGTGGGCATTGTTTTCCAATCTACAGTTTCATGAAAATAGAAAAAGGCATCAAGTTAAACCACACCTAAATCACATAAAGCCCTACCAAAGTTATGTTCTCCTATGATGCATGGAATGGTGAAACTGTCAGGATCTTTCAACTTCGGGGGAAGTTTCCTCTGAATGATGGCGCTACATTCTTCTGTCAATGCTATTGTCTCGTAATCACCCAATCTTCGTTTTCGTGAAATAATATCTTTCATGAATTTGACATAGCTAGGCATTTGTTCCAAGGCTTCTGCAAATGGAATGTTAATGTGCAGCTTTTTGAACACCTCCAGGAAACGAGCAAACTGCTTGTCCAGTTTGTTTTTCTGAAGACACTGAGGAAAAGGTGGAGGTGGAGTGATCTATGCTTTTCCTCTGCTTCTTTTTCCTCTATCTGTTGCTTTTTTTCTTTTGGAACTTCCTCAGCAGTTGTTTTGGCTCCAACATCTTTGTTGATTTCAGTACCGCTTTTTAACATGATGGCATGCCACTGCTCCTTTCCCATGTTCCTTGGATTTGGCTTAGTATTGCTGGGAAGGTTTCCTGGCGGTCTGTAACTTTGAGCATTGGCCAGTTGTCCAATTTGATTCTCAAGTGCTTTGATGGAAGCTGATTGGCTCTGAAAGATAGCATCATATGCTGCTTGTTGCTTTTTGAATATCTTTGCAATCCATTATTTCATTTCTGGTTCTTTTTCAAACTCCTGGTTTTGTTGTTGGAATCCTGGTGGTGGATAGTTCTTTTGCCCTGAGTTGTTACTCCATGAGAGATTATGATGATTCCTCCACCCTGGGTTGTAGGTGTCGGAATATGGATTGTTCCCATGTCTGTTGAAATTGTTGACATAATTCACCGTTTCTTCAAGTTGGTTTGGTTCTGGTGCTCCTCCATATGGTGAACTTGAGGATCGAGTGGTAAGAGTCTCCATGAATTAGCATATCTGATCCAGCTTGGCGTTAACTGCTGTATTGGCTCCACTTTCATAAATTCCTGAAATTCTTTGGATCATGCTCCATTCTATTGGCCACAATGAATTGTTGTTGGCCATTTCTTCGATTAGGTCTCAGGCTTGATCTTCTCCTTTTTTCCATTAAAGCTCCTCCAATAGCAGCATTGGTTGTGGTTATCATTAGTCTAGAAAGTCCATTATAGAAGGTTTGGACTTGAAGCCATTTTGGAATCTCATGGTGAGGAAATTTCCGGAGCAAATCTTTGTACCTTTCCCAAGCTTCGTAGAGAGTTTCTGAGTCTTGTTGTACAAACGATGTGATGTCATTCCTCAGCTTTCCAGTTCTGGCTGGTGGAAAGTACTTTGTAAGAAATTTGGTGGCTAAAGTGTTCCAAGTTGTGATGGAACCTGCTGGTAGTGAATGTAGCCAAGCTTTAGCTCTGTCCTTCAAGGAGTATGGGAAAATACGTAGTCTCATTGCTTCTTCAGCTTCTTGGTTGTAATTGAAAGTGTCGTAAAGTTCCAGGAAGTTGCTGATGTGGGCATTAGGATCTTCAGTTGCATTCCCCTCAAACTGAACTGACTGCTGAATCATCTGAATGCATGTTTTGATGCACTTGCATTTGCTGGTAAGGGGGGAAGTATAATATATGAAATGAGTCTGTCAACCACCGGAATGGTTCTGTCTCGAATGGGAATTGGTGGTGCAACCTCCAATGGTTCAGGTTTAATGTTGACTAAAGCTTCTTGGCCTTTTCGCCTTTCCCTTCTCAACTGTCTGATGGTTCTTTCAATTTCTGGGTCAAGCGGTCGGAGTTCAAAACTTCTGGTTCGTCTCATGAAGTTTCTGAGAACCTGAAACACAAGAAAACAACAACAATAAGTAAAAAAAAATAGATACAAGTACCGGTATCTAACCTCAAAATGAATAGTGAAAGATAAATAAGTCCCCGGCAACGGCGCCAAAAACGTGACCGGCGTAAACACACACGTATAACGCAAGCGCACGTATCGTTCAAGTAGTATAAAAAGTATCGATCCCAAAAGAACTTAATACCTAATATATCAATTTTATGAGGTCAAATGATTACTAGTATCTAACAGGTTGATTGATTGATTTGAAATGGTGAAGATTTTAAATTTAAAAACAAGTAAATAAAATTGCACGAAGATAGGTTTAAGAAAATTCAATATTAAAAACTATCTAGGGTTGTGAATCTTTCTAATACATTTTAAAAGATGAAGTGGTTATTTCATGTTTGTGTAATAAATCGGTTTACTAACCTAGAACACTAAATTATGCGAAAGCCTCTGTCGATGGTCAGACGCAAATACCCAGTTTAATCCAATTGAACCATATGTCATTGTCAACAAAATTATTTAGATTCATTAAGTTTAAGTTTCAATTTTAACTACCCCCGTCCGACAAGTATATGTCTATCATGTAAGGAAATCTATTAAAGGGTTATCTATCCTCAAGGAAGATCGTGGGCTATTAAGTCTAAGGCTGAAACCTACAATTCTTTGTCAAGTTTATTTTAGATTTACCACATCAATCTTATTGGTGATCAGAGAACAAGAAGCATTAAACTTAAGACTTAATAAGTAAACCTTTAAATTACCCAAACTATAACCTTATAAACCGGTGATATTAGAATTCATCACAACCCCAGATAACTAACTTAGATACGACACATAACTAAGGCTAGTAAAAACTTAAAAGTAAAAGACATAAAGTAAAAATGCTGAAAAGTAATTGCGGTAAAGTAAAAGCTGAAAAGTAAATTACAATAAAATAAAATGATAAGGTAAAAGGATTAACTTTTACTACTTACTATTTAGATATCTCACTTAATATAATATATTAACTTGTGATTATTTTACCAACCAGCCATATAGGCGATAACCTGATTAAGTCAAATTTAGTCCAACCAGCCATAAAGGCGGTATAAAAATAAACCTGCCATATAGGCTGTAAGAAAATTTAATTACCAACCGACCAATCTGGCGGTATCCTTGATTAGTCAGGTTTAAACTAGATTAAAATGAATTACCAACCGACAAATATAGCGGTATCCTTTTTAAGTCAATATTTTAAATAGTGAATATATTATATTTAAGGGAGATTAATCTAAATAGCAACAGTAAAAGAATTACCTTTCACCTTAGCAGGGGGAAGTTACCTACTCATAGTGAATAGTAAAAACTGTAAAAAGTAAGGAAAGTAAATTACTATTATTACAGAACGTAATTAAAATTAATTACAAATCTAAAATTTAAAAGAAACTAGATAGAAAACACTCTATTTACATCAGAGAATTCAGAGAGAAAGGTACATCTGAAACAGAAATTTCGAGCTCTATTTATAGGCATAAGTAGGGGGTCGGCGTCGTGATGTGTAGCTCATGTCGCGATATGCGTAATTTTCGACGTGGCAGCTTCTGGTTCGTTGGGTGAGATTCTGGATAAGGCGATAAGGGGACACGTGGTAAGGCGGCTGGAAGCTTAATGATTGCGACACATGGCGGCTCGTGATTGGCTGATGAAGATTCTTATCTACCACATGTCAATTGCGGATAAGTGAGACAATAATTGAGCTGACATGGCAACACGTGGCGATTGTGACTGTCGGCACCATAGAATTACGACATGTGGCATGCTGTGATTGACTGATGATGACGTGGCAATGATGTGGCACTTTGACTCGGTCAACTGGTGATGTGGACGATGACGTGGAGTGACAAGTGGAGTGACACGTGGCGACACATGGCGATGGCGACTGTCGGCACCGTAGGATTATGACACGTGGCACGACGTACGTTAGCAGATCAGCTGTGATGGTGACACGTGGCAGGCGCACGTTAGCAAAGTTAAATTTTCTCAGATTCTGACTTGTGGACCCGGCGCACGTTAGCAAGTCTTGGTGCATGTTAGGCGTCGCGATGTGCCCAAATTTCCAAAATGCCCTTTTGTCTAATTGTTACTATTTTGGCCCAAATCACCTCCAAAGAGTCCTGAAACTTTATTTATCTACAAAATAACACAAAACACATCAAAAAAATCAAAAAATTCAAGAAACTATACAAAATATTAGGTTTAAATGAGTGGGAAATAGTGATATAATTACCACTCATCACACGTGCGTACCCGGTACCACGTTCTTACCGATTTAAAAGACATGGTTGGCTTCTAGCAAAGCACCGTGCCTACCCAATTCTCCAGAAATATTCTTCTACGGAATACAAGATCTTTGTCAGGCGTAGTATACGTAGTATTACGTACTACGATCCAGTATCGGATGTCACATGCTAGGCCTAGGGCTGGAGTTGTGTCTGCCCCGTACAAAGCATATATCAGATCACTAACAACTAGTCTCTTTATGATTGGAAAGTCATGACCTAATCATACTTCCCCGATGGCTATAACACTTAGTGTACCAGTTATGTATCATTGCGTGATCATCATCTCCATATGACTGAAGTGATACTTCCATTTTGACATCACACCCAATACACTACGATTCTCAGTATACCTAAAAGAGGCGTACACAGAACCTGTTAAAGCCCGGACGACCAAAACCAAAGTATATTGATTGTCGCAAGTATTAGCGATGCAAGTCTCAGGTTAAGACCAAATACACCTACCTGGATTCGGATTCCTATAGACATATAGTCATACTACCAATGGGATTCCGAGGGGTCTATCCAGAGTGAAGCTGTTTCTGTACCATCGGTAAACATAACCTCATATTACACTTGCATGAGTAACCAATACCCAAATATATGAGAACTATGTCGTTACGCTTCTATAACACGCACAAGTCTAATACTAGCCTATTCCGCATTATCGATGTCCAATCTCGATAATACTACGACTAGGGATATTTAATGATTAAAGCTTTGTGGATTAATAATGTCTCATATCTTATTAATCCGGAACTAATCATAAGGACTTTTATCATTTATATATCCGAGTAATCCAATTACAAATGATAAAAGAGCAATTTCCTTGTCACATAGTTAATTTGTACAACAACACCATGTTTTGTACAAATAGTGATGATATGGGTCATAATTATCCAACACAGACCTCCGCATATTCGTTGGGTGTGGACTGATGCTCATGATATCTAATGCGTATCAAGATAGGATATGTCAGTCCTGTGTACAGGGCATAGACATCCTCACGTGTTTATGATCTAGTAAATCCATGGCCATGGTATAACTTCAGAAATTAGTTCCGAGTGTTATTTAGAGATCTTAAATTGAAAGTCGATTGTATTATACCGAATGGATTTGACGTTCTCATCTATATCTCAGGTATAATACGGATAGCCTGTGACGAAGGGATTATACGTTTGCAATGACCTCGGCTTGCATAGTTTAGCGAGATTATCTGTGGTCGTCATAATCCATGAGTGGGGGATTATGGACACGAAATTGGATTTCGTGATGGATAAACCTTAAACTTATAGAGTTTCAGATTGTTTAATCGGTTAAACGATAACACGTGCATTAGGGGATTTTGGTCAATCCTAATTATTGTGTATTTGTATTTGATACCATAATACGATTAGATACACATTAATTATTCGTCAAATAAGTTTTGACACGGCCAATAATATATGTATTTGTCATTTATTGTAAATGAAATATATATATATAATAATAATAATAATAATAATAATAATAATAATAATAACCATTATATTGATTATTTATTTAAATATTTAAATATTAAATATTTGAATACTTAATTGATACATTTTTTCCATAATTGTTATGAAATGTGTTTGGTTATTATTATTACAAGTGGCATGATATTATTAAGCTAAGTGTACAAATTTGATTTGATGAGACTTGATGCTTATCCATTTGTCTTTTTATTTTATTGAAATTAAAAATACAAATGGAACAATTTGCCCCATTAATTTCGGTCAACAAGGGATTTAGAAGAAGAAATTTTTTCTCTCTTCTGTGTTCTTCACCCACTACCGAAACAAAAGCAAGAAAAGGTTTGAAAATTGATTTTGAAAAACCATTGAATAATTGAAGGAAACTCAAGGAAAAAGCTTGGGAATTTGGAGATTAATAGGTAATCCTTCATTCTCTTGAACTTAGAAACTTGTTTCTTGTTTCTTGAATTGTTAGATGTGATCTAGGGTTCTTTCAATTCAGAATTTTTGGGGCTTTTGTTTGTGGTTGATGGAGAAGGAAGATTAGGTATGTGTGAAGTAAAAATTGGGTGGAATTAATGTAATTTGCATCCAATTTTATTCAAATTGTTGTTGGATAATATTGTTGACATTCTAGAGTTATTGATCCACTCTTAGATAGCCTAGAATTGTTCTAGAGTTATTCATTTGTGGTGTGACTCATTTGGTGATGGATTAATTAGATTAATCTTGTTGAAAATTATATTTAAGTGTGAAAATTAGGCCAATTTCGTTTTATGGTTTGAACTGGAACTAAATCTGATTTTGTGATGAAATTGTTGTCTTTAGAATGTTTTGGATGTAATTTTGGTGTTGGCACAATTGACGGAAAATATTTCCGACTTGAAATAAGCGAAAACGGCAAAAAATGGCGTTACCGGGTGGATTTTGAGCCAACTGGGTGAGAACTGTCTAAACAGTGAATCTGTCATAGTTCGGGCAGCCCATGAACTGCCCCGACACTATTGGATCTGACCTGGGCAGTTTCCATAAGTGTCGGGTAGTCGGTTCGGTCAAAAACGTATTTTAAGCAATTTTACGGAAAAACGGTTTTCATAAAAGTTTCGCGAGTTTTCAACTTGTTTATGCCAATATTTGATATTGAATAAATAGGTTTAGGTGAAATATGAATAAATTATTCATATTAGAAATTGAATAATCTATTCGGTATTGTTGAAAAAGTTTTAAAATATGATTTCGCCAGACCCACGCTTCTGCTGCGCCCATCGCCCAAAACCCCAACAAATATGGTATCAGAGCGGGTTTGATGCTTCATCCATTACATTATTCATGCTTGATATTTATATTTAATCCAATTTTAATGTTCGCACATACTTTGAATCTATATATGTTTCTTTACTTTTCAGTTCTTTGCTAACGAAATGTAATGGAAATTTAATTGTTAAATTAAGTTATATTTTCTATAGGTAGAATTGAATTGTTTAGAAAATGATTTAGATTAAAATTCTGCATTGGATGCAGAGCATAACTTCCTTAGGAATATCCCCGCCTTTAAATATGGCTGTAAAGTAACGTGTATTGGATACATGTTTCTTGGTCCATCTTGTCAATACGGTTTATGGGTATTTTTCTATAAGTGCATCCGAGATCGTGCCAAAGCTGTGAGGGTGTAGTTATAGGATTATTATCCATACCGATTGTATATTGATACTGAATAAATTCAAGTGAAAGTGGAAATCCTAAACGTGCCAAAGCTGTCAGGACTACACTAGTAGCTTGAGTATGTCATTGACAAGTGTAGCCTTGATACACCTCCATGTGAACGTGCCAAAGCTGTCATAGTGAGAAACGGTCAGGACCGAAACCAGCAGTCACTGGTGAGTGATTAACAAAGTGTTGCCTACCTAATGAATATACGTAGGCGAGAACGTGCCAAAGCTGTGAGTCGAAATATATTCATTGGATTATACTCTCACTATGGAATTCGATTTAATTATCGAATTTCCGTTATCCATTGGGGATTATGGTATTACGTAAAGTCGTGGGAGACACTGCTAAGTTTAAAATCCATAACTTAAGCAGTGCGTAATATTTGGAATTTACTGCTTTCGTTTTCCTTTATTCTATATTGTTTATAGATTTATGCTTCTAATTCACTGCATAGTATATTACTTGAATATATAAGTATTCTGACTTTATTTATGGTTGCGTTGTTCTAGAATAGGTTCTAGAAAGAAAGTAGACTTAGATATTGTTAGATTACTTCAAACCATCGGGAACTGTTGTTCCGATTTTCTTGAAAATCAAGATGGTTTGTGACTTAGTTAAGTCATGATTAGGTAATCTAAAAGGATATTGTGTTTAGAATATAATTGTCTAGTTAGAGTTGTTTCTTATGCAGTAAGAATTGACTTGAATGGTTCATGTCTCGAGATTCTTGACTGGCATTAAGAAAACCCATTTAGTATTTGTTTATATTTTAATGACGTTTCTTTACTTTTAGTGACTTTTAGAAGTCACGTGTCTGACACAGTTTGCTAATCAATTATTTGCAATCGTTGTGAAAAATTGAACTCAAATTATAAAGCTTAAGAAATGAGATGAATATAGTTGTGTATAGAGAATATCTATTCTCACAATACGACAACTGTAGGTATTGGATACCAGATCTCCCGTCTAGTTAATTAAAATAATGTTTAATAACTATTTTGATATTTGATATCAGAACTTGTGACTATTGGATAGTTACTTATTCTGTATAAACAGTTGTTACATATTTTAAAGTGACTAGTAGTGTCATTAATGAAAGATAAGCATTAAGAAAATATTCGGTAGAGTAAATAACTGAGAATTGTGCTTTATAAGGTTTTATCATAAAAACATTAGATGCTTGTTCCTTATGGTAGATGATGGTCTGATATGAGTTCACACCACATATCCTTATCCATTTAATGAATATTGTATTTAGGTTGTGATTAAATCTCATTTAACCGATGATTGTTGTTGGACCACCGAATTTATTAAACCAATACATCGAATGTATGCTGTTTAATGAATTGGTAATTACCTAAGATAGTTTTCTATGCTCTGTAATTTAGTTGATGATTTGTCATGACTTAGTTACGTGTTTCTAATAGAGAACATGTTGAACGTCTTGAATTTTCAAGAATTGTCAATATGTTTCTAATGAAACTCGGGTAGAATATTTTGAATAGTTCAAAGATTTTTATCTTAGTGTTGAAAACTGTATCTTTAGAAATTCATTGCGCGTCTTTGAATT
>SKCR01027452.1:0-71193 GCA_019454045.1 Zanthoxylum bungeanum
GCATACGAGTTGATATGGGTTTATAGGGTAACGTCTTAACGTGTTCGGGTGACTATGGGATGATTTGAAAATGATTTGGGCCATTATTTGATCACGTGTCGCGACGTGAAGCATTGCGTGTCGCAACACGAGTCAACCAGAAACGTGCCCTAAGTTTTGCCGTGCGCGTCGCGATGCATAAGTCTTTCGCGTCGCGACACGACTTGCATCAGAAGCATTTCTGGAAAAGTTTTCCAGATCGTGTCGCGACGCGAGGCAATCTGCGTCGCGATGCATGACTGATTTCTGGGCTTTAACTTATTCTTCCATTCTTAATTTGTTCAATACTTTTCCCCTATACAATCTATAGTCTCAATAACCAATCAAAACACCACCAATAAACATCATTCTGAATGCCAAAATCATGCCTAAACTATCATCTATACTTAATTCTCATTTCCAAACTCTAACAAATTGGGGATTCTTACAACCATTGTTTTCTTATCACTAAACCCATATAAACATCACTTACTACAACACAATAACATCCTCAATCAATAAATCATCAAAAATTCTAATATTCATAATTTGGGTTAAGGTTTCCTTACCTTTATTCTCTTGGTTTTCCTTCATTTCTCAAGCCTTCATGGATGCCAAGTCTTCATTTACCTCTTTCCTTTTTTTCTTTACTTTTTTTCTTTTTTTTTCCTCTTATCTTTTCTTCCTTTTTCATTTTCTTCTTCTTCTCTCCCTCCATTCACATTTTTCTTTTTTTTTTTTCATCTTTCTTCTTCTCATTTTGTGATTAGTGAATAGTGTTCATTTATATAGTAGGGGTTACATGATATTTGAAAGGTTAGAGAAAAAGGTAGATTTGTGTAGAAAGTTTGAGATGCTTCCAATTAAGTCTAAGATTACTATTCATATGATTTTTTGATCTGTATTTTTGACTAGCTTCTGCTCCGAATTCGGAAAAATGTTCAACGCGAAAGTTGTAGATCTTGATCTCTGATTTTCCGGTGATATATAATTCATACAAATCGAAGTTTATATGAGAATGTTACGGCCCAATTACCATGAGCTATTCAGAGTGGAACATCGTAAAGTTTCGCTTCGAAGTTTCAAAGAATTTTTCGTTATCCATAAGGTCGTTCCATGAATGTGCATATGCTCAAACATAATTTTGTATTGCGTACCCTCGTCCCACGATGTAACAGTGTTACTGTCAATAGTTGTAGAAATCACTGGTCGTTACATCACCGCATTCGTCTCCTCTTGTGGCTCTTCAATCTTCCTTCTTGGATCTCTCTAAATATATTTTGAACTCTTTAGTTGTGTATTTGTCTCCTCTTTAGGGTTTTGGACGAACTTCAATATTTAAAGGGAAGTCTTGGAGTTTTTTTTCTTGTAGAATAATGATTTTCGAAGATTCTGGGCTTCAGTCGCAGCCAACTCTCAGGAATTTTGTGCCTTGCATCCTGTCTGGGCGTCGCGATGCCAAGCCAAAATTCCAGGATAGGTTTTTTTGTGTTTTTAGCATTCCCGCGTGCTTCCGATGCGTTCTTAAGCTCCCAAAATAAGTCCATTTGCCCCAAGATCCATATTCCAATGCTTCCTATCAATAAAACATAAAAGAAACTACAAAATACATTAAAATGACACGAAACCTAACAAAATAATAAGTTAAGAATGTATGAATAAGTAGGTATAAACCGCACTTATCAAGATGAATGACAATAGGGAGGAGAGGGGATCGACATATCCCCATATCCATCATCAACAATATTTATATTTCATTATCCTATTGTAATTGGTTTAAGGAAGGGGATAAAAATAATTGAATAATAAAAAAGGATCTCCAAAGAGCTTCGAACCCTGAATAACAAATATTTGTTTCTTAAAATAAATTTAAGTTCTTAAAAACATATTGGTTCAACTATTACATTATACAACAATAAAGTATACATATCCAAAAAAAATTGATAATACCAATTAGATTATCTATTATACAAATCACAATATATATACAAGAATGAAATTCGTGTTTTCAGTCTATTTATTTAGTTTGTAACTTAATAAAATGAGGAATCCCTTATTAAAAGGTGACTATATATAATTATTTTATTTAAGTTATTGTATTATTTATAATTTATAAATTTTTATAAATATATATTAATATATCTTTTTATTTACATATATATAAAATTGTAAATAGTAATTTGAATATATTTATTGAAAATTTTAAAAAAAAATAAAAAAAATCTAATATGTTAATGGGAAGGAGATGAGATTTACCTGATCTTCATCTCTTCCATGAATAAGAAATGGATATTTAGTTTTCTTTGTGTCCATCCTCAACTCCTATGTTAATTTTTTTAATTATTTTTCATTCCGATCCCCGGGTTCCCGAGAACTTCCGTCCTTTGGGATATTATCTTTCATGATCTTTTCGACACGATTGCGAATAAAATTTAGTTGTTAGTCTCTTTAATTAATTAAGCATAATATATATATATATATATAACATTATTTTATTTATACAGTAATAGGTTCATTTGAAATTTTAAATCTATATTATATATGATTACTTATAAGCTAAAACTTTGTTTAAAAAATCAAAATGAATGATTCGGTTATTTTGTAACGTCCTTGATGGTGCAATTTAATTTTTTATTTTTTTTAAAAAATAATAATAAATCTTCACGGTAGTTTGCTTTTAAAACAGTGCTCATTGTCAAGCTGCATTCGGTGTAGAACTAAGATTTTTTCAAATAATGATTAATATTTATTAAATAATTATTTATATATAAATAATTTTAATGGAAGATTATTTTTAAAACACCCAAAACAAAAAATTACTAAAAATTTATATTGTTCAGCTCAAGTTGCAAATTCATTAATTATTTGTTTTTTTGCGAGTCAAATCCTTGCTTTTGTATTTCTGTTTGACCACAAAAGGTTGTGATGTCAAGTAACGCGGGAGGGCAAAAAAGGTGCATCGTGCAGCTGAATTTACTTACACTAGTCACAACGTATGGTTGACTAATTCATCGTTATTATTTTGAAGATGAAATTCATTCATATATAAAAATATTATTATAATATAATTATATGGTATTAAAGTTCGAATATAAATTTAGAAATTTCTAAAACTCAAGCTTAGTTAGGATAATACCTAACAATATAAAATAATATATGTACTATTTGTTTCCCTAACCATAGAGATACATATTCATACCTAAAACTACTTAAGAATATGATGATTACGGGGCCGACCTAGTCTCCCTACCTCAACCTGAACGCAAAGTCGAGGACTACTGATCCCTAAATAGAAGTGAAACAACATAATACACACATTGTACATAAGACTTTTACAATCAATCTAATATAGGGCAATTTATAGATCTATGAGATTGCAAATATCCCCATAAGCAACGCAAAGCTCTAGTCTTCACCATAAGATCTACTCACTTTCCCCACACCAAAGCTTTTGTAGACTAATAAAATATAATTATTCCTGTATAAAATAGAAAAATATAAAAAAAAAATTGGACATCTACCACTACAAGAGTGGATCCACATATCTGGAAATCAAACACCACAAAAAATAAAACCAAGAAAACAGGGGATGCCAACAAGGTGAAATGAAAAGAAACAAGAGAATACGGGAAACGAAGAGCAGAAACAGAGGTGGAGGGGGAGGGGGGAATGGCTCCCCGGAATAGAAACAATAGATCTTATTTCTATTTTATTATTTCAGAGAGAAACAAGCTAAAAACAATGATATACAAAAAAACATCTGGTATAGAAACCATACTTGAGATTGAAGACATAAGAAAAAACTGAAGGATCCAGTTGTATGGCATCCATTGCCACCCACCATTGCATGCTTCCAAGACACTTTAGGTGGAAGTTTGAAAATAGTGCAAGCTTCCAAACTACTTTAGGTGGATAACTATTCATTTGTTGAGATTAAGTTTTGCTATAAATACAGAGTTCATTTGTGAGTTTTATGCATCCCAAAATATAAAGCTTCAAGGAAAGAAAACTTTGAGAGTGTTAAGAGATTGATATTTTTGTAAAGTTTAAACACTTATAAATTTTATTCTTATAGTAATAGAATTCAGTTTTCCTCATAAATACTCTTCAGTGATCAGAGAATCACAACATGTGGTATCAGTAGTTTGGTTATATATTGGGATCATAAAACCGAAGAACGGAACTTGGTTCAGAAAATTCATGTTTCGGGAAAGTTGTTGAAAATCAATTTTGGACATACCATCAGCTTATTCATGTCAAAACTAGCACAATGGTATTTTCCAGCGATCAAACAGAGGTCCAGAGACGCCACACGCACCGCATGCGCCAACTTGAGGACTCTTCACGTGCCTACACACGCACACGAGCCTACACGCGCTGCTCAAGGTTGAAGACGTCAATGTCAGCACCACGCTAGCACACTTCAGCGACACATTATCACCGAGGCATTAGCCACGTCAGCGCCGAGTCAGCAACCACGACAACGTCACGTCAGCATTCTGGTCCAAGCAGCAGCCATGTCATCATCCACGTGTCAGCCTTGTCATCTACCACGTCAGCATTCCGGTCCAATCAGCAGACACTTCATATGCCACGTGTCATACACGTCAACATTCCTAGTAAATTTCATTTGGCCCCCTGAAGTATTCAAAATATATATTTTAGCCATAGAAAATTTAGGAATTTACAAATCGACCGTAGGGTCGGATTTGGACCAACGAATAGTCAAATTTATAATTTTTGACCATTCTGAAGGTGATGGTGACCTTTGATTTATGAACATCAGTCTCGATTTTATCCTATTTTCATTTTAAAATTCAAACTTAAAATGGAAATGGAAGATTCTTCTTCTGGTGCAATGATAAAGCTGACAACAACCAATTACTCCGTCTGGAGGCCTCAGATGATAGATTATTTACACTGTAAATATCTATTCAATTTATCGAGGTGAAGTGAGTGTAACCAGAATCTATTAAAGAGTATGACTATAATAAACTCAATAATAGAACTCTGGGTCAGATTAGGCAGTGGATTGGTCACAGTGTCTTTCACCACATAGCACATGATACAAATGCTTACGAAATATGGATAAAATTGGAAGACATGTATCAGGCCAAGACAGCTCGAAATAAAGTCTTAATAATGAAGCTACGGAATGGAACTTCCATTGAAGAACACACCAATGAATTCTAAATCCTGGTGAACCAGTTGTTTGTAGTAGAAATACAACTGGGAGATAAAGTTCAAGCCCTCTTAATACTCAATTCCCTCATGATATTTGCGAAATATTGGTGGTTACTCTCAACAATTCCGCTACATGAGGCAAACTTACCATGCATATGGTAAAAGATTCCATGTCAAATTAGTAGGACATAAGAAAATATGTGGGCACATATCATACATAAGCCATTGTCACGGAGATCCAGGAAGACAATGAGAAAAAAATCAAGGTAGAGGGAGAGGTAGAAGCAAAAGTAGAGGAAAATCCACAAACGAAAGAAAGCTTACCTACAAGTGCTACTATTGTGGCATAGAAGGCTAATTAAAGAAGAATTACCGAAAGATGCAATGATAGAAGGGTCAATGCAATTACCAATCGAATAATAACGAAAGAGAGACACTAGTAGTTGCCTCTAGAGATGTAGCTATCTGCTCCATCGAGAGAAGAAACATGCCTTCACACCACACCCAAGATGTTGAATGGGTGGCAGATACAACAACATTCTACCATGTCACCCCTCACAAGGATTTCCTCACAACATATAAAGTATGAGGCTTTGAAGTAGTGAATATGAGAAATACCAGTTCCCCTCAGAAATGGGGAATTGGTGAAATTCAGATGTGAATAAATATAAGGTATACAATAACTCGTAAGAAGGTGAGACATGTTCCAAAACTTCGGCTCAATATACTCTCTGGGGTAGCCATTGACAAACAGGGCTATGTTAGCCACTTTGGCAATGACACATGGAGAATGATAAAATGTGTTATGATTTTCGTCTGAGGACATATTTATGGAATTTTATACAAGACTCATATAAAGATATGTGTATAGAGCCTCAATGTAGCTGAACATGAGACTTCTCAAAATTTGTGGCACCAGAGACTCGGTCACATGAGTGAGATATGGTTGTCTACCTTGACAAAAATGGTCTAATCATTATCTTCAAAAATGTTGTTCTAGATCATTGCAATCACTGTCTATTCGGTAAGCAGGATAGAGTCTCTTTTAATTTCTCTTCTACGAGAAGATCAAAGTTGCTCAATCTAGTACACTCTGATGTTTATAGTCACTTGGAGGTTAATTCACTAGGCGGTAACAAATACTTTCTCACTTTCATTAACGATGCTTTTCGGAAAGTGTGGGCGTATTTCAAACTGTTCCATGCCATGATAGAGCGTGAAACAAGGAAGAAACTGAAGTGCCTCCGCATAGATAATAGAGGCGAGTACACTTCCAAAGAGTTTGATGCCTACTGCAGAAAACATGACATTCGACATGAAAGGACTATTCCACGCACCCCACATCATAATAGTATTGCTGAAAGAATGAACCGTACCATTATGGAGAAAGTCATAAGCATGATCAGCATGGCTAAACTGCCAAAACCATTTTGGGGAGAAGCTATTTGTGTCGCCTGCTACCTAATCAACAGATCACATTGAACTTTGAGATTCCGAAGAAAATATGGTTTGGCAAGAATCCTTCATATTCTCACCTTAGAACATTCGGCTGTTTAGCCTTTGCACACGTATCCAAAGAGCCCAGACAAAAGCTTGATGTAAGGACTACTCCATACATCTTCATAGGCTATGGAGACGAGGAATTCAGATATAAGTTATGGGATCCAAAGGAAAAGAAGGTCATCAGAAGTAGGAATGTAGTGTTTCTTGAAGATCAGACAATATTAGACATTGAAAAGCACAATATGTCTTCTAATTCTAGTGCCAAAAAATATGATTCAAATCAAGACATAACCCCAACACCAACACGAGTGGCCCAAGATAATGATAAGGTGCATGGTATGTTAGAAGCAGAACCAGATGAGGAAGATGGTATTGAGCAGGAGGAGCTGCAACCTGCACCATCAGAGGCTACATGATCATCCATATATCTGGATGACGAAAGACCTCCAGAAACCAATGAACCTCCAATACGAAGATATGAGCGAGGTCGGATTCCATCAACCAAATACTCAAGGTCTGACTATATTCTGCTTATTGATGAGGGGGAGCCAGAAAATTTTAAGGAAGCTGTATTTCATAAATACAAAGTAAAATGGATACATGCAATGCAAGATGAAATAGAAGCTCTGTATAAAAATCAAACTTATTAGATAGTCAATCTCCCACATGGCATGAAAGCAATGAAGAAAAATGAGTGTTCAAGCTAAATAAATATGGCAATGGAAATGTGCTAAAACACAAAGCCCAGTTAGTAGTCAAAGGATTCCTACATAAAAAAAGGGAATCGACTTTGATGATATATTTTCACCAATTGTAAAAATGGCTTTAATTTGAGTTATCCTAGGATTGGTAGTCAATTTGAACTTAGAGCTTGAACATATGGATGTTAAGACAACATTTCTTCATCGTGATCTAAATAAAGAAATCTACATGGAGCAGCTAGAAGGTTTCAAGGTTTTAGGAGAGGAG
This sequence comes from Zanthoxylum bungeanum, assembly GCA_019454045.1. Classification (NCBI taxonomy): domain Eukaryota; kingdom Viridiplantae; phylum Streptophyta; class Magnoliopsida; order Sapindales; family Rutaceae; genus Zanthoxylum; species Zanthoxylum bungeanum. The sequence continues at coordinate 7,675 of SKCR01027452.1, forward strand.
AACAATTTTTGCAAGCTGAAGAAGAGCTTGTACGGCCTCAAGCAAGCATCAAGAGCTTGTACGGCCTCAAGCAAGCATCAAGGAAGTGGTATAAGAAGTTTGTCTCGTTCATGGTGTGTCAAGGCTACAAAAAATGCAGCAGAATAATGTGTTTACATTCAAAGGTTTCTGGATGGAAATTTCATTGATCTTCTATTATATGTTAATGACATATTGATCGTTGGACAAGAAGCAGCAAAGATCAGCCAGTTGAAGAAGTATCTCTCTAAGTCTTTTGACACGAAAGACTTAGGACCGGCTCAACAGATTTTAAGATTGCAAATAGTTCGAGACATATAGAATAAAAGGTTGTAGCTATCATAGGAGAGTATATTGAACGGATAATCAGGAGTTCGATATACAAAAAGCCAACCTGCCAGCATTCCGCTAACGCACCACTTCAAACTGAGCAAGAGTTCGTGCCCCTCATCTAAGAAATAGATAGAGAATATGTCATCGATACCATATTCTTCAGCAGTTGGAAGCCTAATGTATGTTATGGTATATACCAGGCCAGATATTGCTTATGCAGTGTGTGTAGTGAGCTGTTTTCTCTCTAAGCCAGGAAAAAAACACTGCGAGGCAGTCAAATGGATTCTCAGATACCTCAAAGGTACATCGAAGTTATATCAGTGCTACGGGGGTGTTGATCCAATCTTGAAAGACTATACATATTCAGATATGGTAGGAGATCTTGATGATAGAAAATCTACATAAGGTTTTCTCTACACTTTTACAGGGGGAGTTGTGTCATGGCAATCAAGATTGCGGAGGTGTGTTGCATTATTCACAATAAAAGCTGAGCATATTGCAACAACAGAAACAAGAAAGGAAATGTTTTCGTTAAAGAGTTTTCTCCAAGAATTAAGGATCAAGCAGACAGTATACAAGATACATTGTGATAGTCAGAGTGCTATTGACTTGAGCAAGAACTCAATGTATCATTCTCGGATGAAGCACATCGATATTTTCTATCATTGGATATGCGAGGTGATAGATCAATAACTATTGAGACTAGTGAAGATCAATACAGATGAGAATCCAGCTGATATATTAACAAATATGGTTACTCGAGACAAGCTAGAATTGTGCAGAGACATAGCCGGGATAGCTATCAGATGACAATCATTTCAGATGCAACTGGAGGGGGAGAATTGAATGATCCAGCTGCATAGCATCCAATGCCACCCACCATTGCAAGCTTCCAAGAAACTTTAGGTGGAAGTTTAAAAATTGTGCAAGCTTCCAAACTACTTTAGTTGGATCACTATTCATTTTTTAAAATTTTGAGCTTAAGTTTTGCTTTAAATACATAGCTCATTTGTGAGTTTTATTCATCCCAAAATATAAAATTTCAAGTAAAGAAAGCTTTGAGAGTGTTGAGAGAGTGAGGTTTTTGTAAAGTTTAAATATTGGTAAATTCTATTCTTATAATAATAGAATTTGGTTTTCCTCATAAACACTCTTCAGTGATAAGAGAATCACAACAAAATCCAAATAACAAATCAATAAAAGAAAAACAAAAGACAGTTATTTAAATGAAGAGAAAAATTCATTAAGAATATGATTGATTATTTGTTTCTTCCATAAATTCAAAAACCATATTAAATCAAAAGAAATAAGTTTTGAACATATGATTCCAAGAACTTATTGTTGCTTTATCTTAAAATAAACCATATTAAATTAAAAAATTAAATTTTGAAAAGACGATTCCAGATTTTTTTTAAAAATAGACAAAATTATGGAAGGTAATGTTAAATATGAAAATACAAAATTAACCTTTTAATGGAAATAACAATATTCATAAATTTTTTTTTGGATTTGGTGTAGGGAGGTTTATTAAATTATGGTATGGTAAGTTAATAGTAGGTAAAATAAAGTAATTTATCTTTTTATTTTGAAAGTATGGTATGATAAGACAGTGGTTTTAATTTTTGTTGTGTTTATTAGTATATATTAGAAGGTAATGTTAAATATGAAAATACAAATTAAACCTTAATGGAAATAAAAATATTCATAAATTTTTATTTTTTTTTTGTATTTAACTATTGAAAATCATCAAAATACTATAATATATTTGTAAGGATTTTTAACCCATAAAATTGATATTACCTACAAGCATACAACAACCAAACTCTATATTCCCCAGAGTAAAGAGTTAGGGATAGAGAAAAAATATATCGTGATTTATAGTGGATCGGCCAACAATACCTACGTCCACTACCCTAAGCCGCGCTTGAAGATTCCACTATCAACCGAGTTTTTCGTGGCTCACCCGCAACCAGAGATTTACACACCAGTTTCACTCCAAACCTTTACACTGAGTTTTAGATACAGGCTCACTCAAAAACCTCAACTATGAGTTTTAGATAAAGACTCACTGACAACCCTTACTTACAAGTGTTTGAATAAAGATTTACGAATGCACTTGGGCACTCACAAAGATAATAAATATTCTAAGTGCGAGTTTCTTACCCAACTGTTCTAAGCTCACTACTAATGAATATGAAGGTGTAGTGTGTGAGCTTGATGTATGAGAGTGTATGAATATGAAAGTTTATACAACTCTACGTTTTTGCCTTAGAATAATATGTATGAAGGTTCAAGATCAGTTGCAAAAATGAAATTGGGGCTCAATTTATAGTAAAATAAAAACTGCCCTAACTTGCCTGTCTGAGACCGATATGCCGGTCTCCAGACACCGGTATACTGGTCTGGCAAAGCAACGGATCTCAACTGCTATATTACCGTTTGAATATATCCATTGGGACTGGTATGGTCACCGATATTTGAACCGATATGATCCTCACTGGTTCCAGTGAGCATGCAAAAACATAGGTCTCACCGATATGGACACCGGTATGGTGACTGGTATGGTTCGTGCCGATTCCAATAAGTATGCAAAGGTTAGGCTCACCGGTGTAGTAACTGGTATGATGCAAGCCGGTTCCAATGGATTATGCAATCTCCAAGAACACCAGTATGGTAGGCTGGTATGAATGTGTCAGTTCTAGAGAGCTTGCAAAACTGAGCATTAGACCGGTATGGTGATCGATATCGCATGGTATACCGGTCTCAATACTAAATGCAGGATTTGAAGGTTTAAAATAATTTGTACATGATCCTAACGCATCTATATGAATGTGCATGTGTCCTATGAGCTTAGGTACTTAGATAAATAATTCATATTACATATAAAGCTCTAAGCTAAGACTAAACAAGATTTTCTTCGATTTTTCGCTAGTCTTCATATTCATGCTCTTCACCACCAACGTGCTTCGACATCTTTTTATAATGTCTCGCTGATATGCGTCGAAGGCTACAAGTGTTGCATCATCAAAATTCATCTTGAGGATATGTCTCTAACAATCTCCCCGTTTTTTATGATGGCAACCTTTAAAACTTATGAAGCTTTGAGAGTCTAAATAGTTGACAATTTTGCTCCCTCTCAATATTAACTGCCCCACAATGTGTGTCTCCAATATTATTCTATAAAACTTAGACAAACACGTTGCTACACATTTGCTCCCCTTAATACAAGGGTGGGGGTTATACAAGTTTTAATCTTATTCCTATGATTTCTCCCATTTTGACATTATCAAAAAGAGTGGAGAAGCAATAATTAATTAATAATGAGATACCAATTTAAGATGTGCAATAAACATATGAAAAATTATTTACATGCACACTTAGCATTTTCAATGATTTCTCCCAATCTTCACTTTTTTGCCATATCATGTAAAAATCATGCATAGTTAATCAAAATCACTCAATTTAAACAAATAATCATGCATTTTATTTTAAACCAAGTAAACTTAATGACAAGGCATTTTTCATGCTAATAGATCAAATGATTCACATAAATATGTTATATAACTCAATAAATCTCATGTGACACCAATTGATACTAAATGAGTTAATTATATGATTCAGGCATAAGATAATACCAAATGAAAATCATTTGTAATATAATTTGCCTAATCCCTAATATGAATCAAAAATTTATACAATAAAAATATGCATAGACATACAAGTTGGAGGAAACGGTACCAATATTTCCGTAAGTATGGATTTTACCTTTTACCGTTGTCCCATAGTGACAAATCTACCAATTATCAAAATTCATGTATCTTTGAGGATTGAGTTTAGATATTCTTCTTGTTGAGCTCTTTCCTAATCTATCTTGAGTCTTTGGGATCAATTCAAAATTTCTCTTTAACATCCATTCCCAAAATTCCCCTACATAATTGTTTAAGTGCATTTTGGTACCCAACCTTTCTTGGGTCCATGGGGGTTAATTTTGATTCCTTGAGGAATCCATGCATTTACTTTCACATTTTTATTCAAGCACTCGAATATTTTGTGTCATTTCTTATTGCATACATGACATGTGATATTTTTATTAATAACAACATTTGCATGAGAATTGGATGCCTTTACAAAATAATTCTTTAAAAATTTTCTCTTGATGTAAGGCCTATATTCTAATCCTTCTCTTTTATAAGCACATTTTTGGGATTCAAATAACATATTGAAGTTTCTTTCTCCCAAACTGAATTTTGCTATAATATTTTGCAAATCTATGATCTTTTTATTTAATGAAATATTTTCATTCATAATAGATTCCCAATCATATGTACTTGAGCTAGATGGCATGTTAGATATGATCTTTTTAAGTTATAGCTTTTAATCATTTAAACATGCGATTTTTTTCCAAGCATTTCATTTTTCTCAATAATTAATGAATGATCATTTAATAATAATGAATGTTCGTTTTTAGTTATTTTATTCTTCTTTTTAAGTAATTCACATAACTCATGTAATTCATTAAAAGCTTTAAGCAATTCATTATATTCAAAAGAGTTATGTACTGTTTCTTCTTTACTTTCAAAGAAGAAGTCATCATCCTCGATTTCCATAAAGGCGAGATTTGTTCTTTCTTTAATTTCTTCATCGGATGAGCTGGAGTCGCTATCGCTTCAAGTTGCTATCATTGCATTCTTCTTGGATTTTGCTTTGAGTTTTCTTAGTAGGCAATCGGTAGCTATATGACCCGATTTTTTACACTCATATAAAATTAATGTCTTGTGCTTCTGCGACCGTTTTTCTTATTTCTTCTCATCTATCCTTGATATTCCTTTAAGCTTTTCGGACTTGAGGAACTTTTTGAATTTATTGTTCATATGTGCCAATTCATCATCACTATCTTCTTTTTCATTACTTGAACTAGCATCATCTTTTTTTCTCACAATTGACTTAAGGGTTAGTCTCTTCTTATTCTTTTATTCTTCTTTAATTTGGTCCATCTTGATTTCCATCTCGTATTCCAATAATTTTCCCACCAAATCATCCAATTTCAAAGTGTTCATGTCGTTTGTTTCTTTGACGGAGGAAGTGTAACTTCTATATTCCTTAGGGAGTGATATAAGAATTTTCTTCACTTGATCGCTTGGTCTATCGATTTTCCCTAGAGCACCTAGATGGTTTATAATTATTATAAACCTCGAATCTGTTGGATAATATGACCCATAGCGTCACTATTTGCACAGATCATTGTGTTGTTGTGGAAAATTAACTATGTGACAAGGAAATTACACTCTCATCATTTGTGATTAGATCACCATAGATATATAAATGAAGAGAGGTCCCTATGATTAGTTCCTGGACTGAGAATGATATGAGACAGTATCAGTCCCCGAAGGATTAATCATTAAATATCCCTATCCGGAGTATTATCGAGACTGGACATCGATAATGCGGAATAGGCTAGTATTGCACTTGTGTGCGTTGTGAGGGCACAACGGCATAGTTCTCATATATATGAGTATTGGATACTTATGCAAGTGCGATAGGAGGTCGTGTTTCACCGATGGTATGGGAAACAGCTTCGCTCTGGATAGACCCCTCGGAATCCCATTGGTATTATGAATATGTGTCTATGGGAGGCCGAAATCAAGGTAGGTGTGTATAGTCTTAACCTGAGACTTACATCGCTAATGCTTACGACAATCGATATACTTTAGTTGAGGTCGTCTAGGACTCTAACCGGTTCTGTGTACGCCAATGCCGGGTATATTGAGAATCGTAGTGTATTGGATGTGATGTCAAGACGGAAGTATCACTCCAGTCATAGTGGAGATGATGTCACGCAGGATACGGTATTAGTGCTCTTAAGTGCTGCGCGGCCATCGGGATATTATTACAAGGTCATGTATATCCGATTATAGAGACTAGTTACCAGACATCCGACATGTGCTTCGTACGGGGCAGACACTTATCCAGCCCCAGGCCTAACACGTGACTATCCGATACTAGGCCGATATACACAATACAATCGTATACTACGCTTGATACAGATCTTAATATTCTTAGATGGATATGTCCGGAGAATTGGGTAGACTTGGTGCTTTGCTAGGAGTCGACCTTGTCTCGTAAATCGCTAGAACGTAGTACTTGGTACGTACGTGATTCGGATACTCCGACGACCGTATTTACTGCCAACTTATCCGGAGATCTCATGGGTCGCTTCCCGATAACCCACCGATGACGCACAACTCGCACTCTTGTATAATCTGGGATTATATAGAAGAGAGAGAAAATTAATCTAGGATTAATTACGGAGATATTTTATCTAGGATAAAATATCGTCTGGAGAGAGATAACGATTAATTTAGAATTAATCGATTAAATTAATATATTTGATATATTAAACGAAATTAGATTTCGACGCGGAATTAAAATTAGATTTTAATTCGGGCGAACGAATTAATTTAGAATTAATTCGTTAGCGACGTGAATAGTGAATTCGCTAGGCGTAATCATCTAATTACGACGCGACGGAAAAATCGTTAATTTGGAATTAGCGAACCCAAGCCCGAGTGTGATTGCGAGCGCATTCGTATTTCGAATTCGAGTGCGGCGTCGCAAGTCACATCAAGCGTCAAATCATTCGTCACATCAAGCGTCAAATCAAATGTCACTTTGAGTGATGTGATTGATTGATGTGATTGATTGATTGATTGAAAAGACAACTAGTCACTTTGAGTGATGGTAGTTGTTGGAATAGTTGATGTTGTTTGGTGGGAGACTATTACCTTTTATTTTGATTTTTGAAAAAGAAAATAAATGGTAATTGTTATATATTTTTGGAAAATATATAAGTAAAAGTCTTTTACACATTTAACACTTAACACACATTTCTTTCTCTCTCATTTTGCTCTCTTCTCTCACGCCCACAGTCCAATTTCTTCACTGGTTTTGAACCAGAAATGGTGTGACAATAGGGAAGCCAAGAGTGGATTTTCATGGTGAGAAATCCAAGTGCTAGCACACTACGAGTCTTGCGAAGGTGGTAGGGAGGTTCGACCATGAGCCGGGATCCGTCGGACGAGGCTTGAAGCTCCGTTTTCTCAACTCAAAATCTGAAAACGTGGACAGTGGACTGCTGCAGTTGGGCGTCCTTGGCAGTGCGTTTTTGGCCTTCAATCGTCTCCAAATCGACTCAACCGATCGATGTGAGTATTCCGCTACCTCCGTTGATGTATTCACGCATGTTTTCATGTCTTGTATGATCTTGGGACCTAGATTTAAACTAACAATGGCATCAAGAGCCTTAGGTTCAAGCATGAAACTTTTAGGGTTAAAATTTGGGTAAATGTTGTTGAGCATGATTGAATAAATTGATTGTTTGAGTATGCTTGTAACATGTATAATTGCATTTTGGTTGGACCAATTTGTTGAAAATTGATTTGGAATAATTTTCCCCAAAAATTATCACTTGGCCGAATGTGATGGAAATTTGGAATTCTTGGAATTTTTGATTTTGATTCATTGGATGAAGTTAGAATCATGTTGGATAATGTTAATTTAAAATTAATTGGATTGAATTTTGAATTGAACAAAAATCCCCAAATTCTTACCTTGGCCGAATTGGATATGCCATAATATTGTCTTGGTATTTTGATTTTAAGACATTGGATGTGTTGGAAATCATTTGGGAAGTTAATTAGATGTCGATTGTGGAATTAATCGGATTGAATTCAAATCGGACAAAATAACCTTCCTTGGCCGAGACTTAGAAGCATGTAATATGGGTTTGATTTTCATTAATATGTTGGACATGTAATGATAATTAAGAACATGATTAATTGGACTAATTTGATGTTTTGGAAATGTTGATTTAGGTGATTAATCATATAATACACTTTAGGTAATTAAATTGCTAAATTGGATTTATGTGATTTAATTATTTGAGGCCTTAAATTGGATTTGGGCTATTAATGTTGTAATTGGGCCTATTGGGCTTGATTTATCAAGTTGGGTTTAGGCCAAATGGATTGGATCCAATTGGGCCCAAAACCTTAACCATAAAGCCCAAATGCTGTAGGGGTCTGATAGGGGTGAATCCGGTAACGCAGCGGAAGCGGTGAAAATCCGATTTTCAGATTTCAAAAATTTTTCTCGGATTAATTAAATAAACATATTTATTTAATAACCCAATAATCAAATAATGAAATAAAATTTCAATTGAATCAAATTCAAGTGAAATTACCAAATTACCCTTATGTGGTATTTTGTCCGTTTTAGTCCGAAATTGATCAAATCAATTTTGAATGATTCTAAATCATTTCTAGGATGAATTATCATGCTCAAAACACCATAGGAAACAAAAAACCCCAAATTCCCTCACAATGCCGTGAGCTCCATTTGGAGGGCATATTGACCATTTGGTCATTTCATGTCTCAAAACTCATCTTAATGAAATCCAATCAACATGAAACTTTGCATGCATCTAATACACACCCAAATGCTCAACATATCTCAAAACCCCCAAATTTAGAATTGGTTATAAACCCTAATTTCTCAATTTCAATAAATTGGGCAAATTGGACTTAATACACCAAATCAATTACTTCAATCATCAATCTTTCATCTAATTCAAGTCTCAACACAATGAAACAACTCAAGATCAAATCTAGGTCATTTAAGAGTGGGTCAAAAACTCTAGAATAGCAACATGGTTTCATAAACCTTAAAAGAATACATATAACTACACTAGTTACACTCTTTGTTCATCATACATGCTCAACACTTCTAAACAAATTTCCATCATCAAAAACCACAAGAAATAAAGAAAAGAATAACTTAAGAAACTCATGAGAGGTAGCCTAGATCATAAGGAACAAATTCCTCTCTAATAGTAAGTTTAAGAAACTTACAAAATCCAAGCTTTTTCTTTGGTTTTTCTTTTCTTCCTTCACTTTCTTTCTTTGCCTTTCTTCAATGGAATTTTGTTTGTGATAAAGTGTATTAGGTTAATGAAATGAAAAATGAAAAAACAATTTATATGTGCAACTTTTGCACTATGGCCGAAATAGCATACCAAATTCACCAAAATTGTAATTTCAATTTCATTTGCAATTAGTAAATCAACTTGCATAAATATCTTTTATAACCTTTATTAGATATTTATTTTGGTCAACAATTGCAACTAATGTCATTTACTTTAATTATCCTAACATAAGATATTTATATTTTAATTAATTTAATCATTTAACAATTAAATAATTAATTAATTAATCAAATACAAATATATTAAATATATGTATGATATTTACATTAAATATTAAAAACATATATTCATTTAGGAAATAAGTCAAATAACTCATTTTGACTATTAATTAATGTGTATTTAAATTAATCAAGTATTAAATGTAAATACACAATAATTAAGTAAATGACTATCTAGTGTCTTTAGCATGTATCTTGCGTTTAACCATTAAACGACTTTAAAATAATCATATTATTTATTTATGTTGCTCTAGTGCTCAAAGAGTATGTTTCATTATTGAGACTCTCTAGGTTCAGGTATATCCGTCACGAAATCAAATTTCATGTCCATAATCTATCCACCCGTAGATTATGACGATCACGGATAATCTCGCTAAACCATACAGGTCGAGGTCATCGCAAATGTATAATTCCTCCGTCACAGGTATCCGGATAAATCCCAGAGATATAGATATGAACGTCAAATCTCTATCGGGATTATCCAGTCGACTATCTATTAGCAATCTCAAAAAGAATGTTTAGAACTAGCTTCTAAACTTACCACGGGCCCATGGTTTTATCTGATTGCTAATCATATGGACTACCTATGCTCTGGTACACAGAACTGACGGATCCTATCTTGACACACATAGGACACCATGAGGATCTATCTACACCCAACGAACAGGCGGAGGTCTGATCTAATAGATCGGTGACGTGACTGCCATCTAAGTGTAGAAGATGTCTCATGTGCCCACAATGGCATCTCAAGTCTAAGAATCACAAGTGCTACTCAACCCAAGAAGATTCTTATTGACGCTGGTGTACCATCCATTAAGAATCTTCGGTGAGTCGTTCAGTGTTATCCACTATAAACACCTACACGTCTATACTAGTCTCCAAGACTTATGGTTCATTGAGAAACCATTGGAATCATATATTCCAGTATACGACATGTACCGGTCTCAACGGGTTTACTATACTGACCAATTAGTGTAAACCTTGACCAGGAACTGTCTGAGAATGACAACGTCATGATACGACTCAATGTCTGTTGCGACGCTTTTGCAACTGTATCATGACTAATCATTCTAGGGTCATTACGTCTTTGCCATATAAAAGATTAGATTATATTATAGAAACTGCATATATTATTACTAATAATAATGTTTTACAGAAGTATTTAACAAAATACAACCGGGAATTGGCGCTCTGAGCACCAACCCCTACAAAAGCAACTAATGAACCTTTAAAGTTCAATTGGGTCTAATGGGCCAAGATTGATTTATGGGCTTATGGGGTAAATCCCGGATTGGACTTTGGTTATCGGTTTGACCCGAGTTGACCAAAAGTCCACGCCTTAAGAAATCAATTAAAAGCCCATTGGACTTTAGTTGAATTGACGTTGGACGTTAATCGGTCTTTGAGACGAGTTACGATTAAATTTGGAATTTAAATCGTAAAAGGTAATTAAATAAAAGTGTAATATTTAATTTAGAATTGAATAGTGAATTAGTATTAAATACATGTTAAATTGGATTTAATGATGTAGTTTAATTTAATTCAATAATTCGTACTTTAAGTACTTATTCGCAAAACGAGTTTGACTCGAGCAAAATCAAATCGTTGTTTGAACATTGGATGATCACTTAATTATCAGATTAATTAATTTGATTAGATTGATTGATAGCATGCTTATGTGTGTGAATACGTGGTTGTGTTGAATGAATAATGTATATCGGATGGATATTAGATGGGTGGGCAATTTTAGAAATTGTTGTAATAAATTCGATTTATTAAATTGGACCTGCGTGTCCAACCTTATCACCTCTATTCTCTTTGTATTCTCTTCTCACCTATTCCCCTCAATGTAAATGAGGTTTCTTTAGAAGTGTAGTGTAAGGGGTAGAAGTAATACAAGTGCTAGCTTGAGTGAGAAAGGGAGAGATTTGATCTAGGATCAATGTGTAAGTATCCATCCGTATCATTCATTTTATTTATTTTCATATGCGCTTCATTATGTGTTAGAATGCATGTTTAAGGGTGTATGATGATGAGACCTTAACAAAGATAATTAAATTGGTAGCCAATTTGCACGCGGAAAGCCCTCAATAAATATCATGCGTTTTTCCTTCCATTGAGTGATTCTTACTCAAGATCCTAGATTGGCATGGGTTGTTGGCCAAAGTCAAGCCCTTGTCCGTCGAAGATGTGTTTGAATCACGAAGCTTGTTCCATATTGGTGTCTTGTCCAAGTTGTGGTTTGTTGGCCAAAGTCAAGACCACTTCTTGTCCAACGACATTGATTACGAAGCTTCCATGGTCAATGGGTCCGCGCTTGACTGGGATCATTAGGTTTGTTGTGCCAAAGCCAAGGCCTAGTTGATTCAGAGGAAAAAGGTTAGGCTATACATTCGATGATGTATAGGCATATATAAGATATATGTTTGGGACTTGGATGTCCACCTACCGGATCTAGAAGTTGGATGAGATCCAATTGATCTTAGAGATCTACCTAGTTAATTATCATACAATTTGTTGGCCAAAGTCAAGATTGTGTGATATTTAACGGGATCCTAGCCCACTAGAAACACGGTTTCCCGAGTACTCGACAGAGGGTTAGAGGCTCGACGAAAAATAGTGGGAGGCAAGTATTGAATTTGCAACATTCGTTCGAATACTCGCTAAACGCGCTCATCTATTTTACTCGTCATATTAATCAAAAGTATTAGTTGGACTAATATTTTATGTTGTTTTAAAAATATATATATAGTTGGACTATATACAAACTCATTCGATATATAGTTGATTTTATAATTGGATTATAGTAATCAATATAATTGAATTAAATGATAGTTGATTTTATAATTAGATTATAGTAGTCAATATTAAAATTATAGTTGATTAAATAATTGGGTTATTGTAATCATTATAATAAATAGTACCTTATTAAATTGATTAATAGTTGGACTATTGAAATCAAGAAAGAATTGAAAAGTTGAATATTTAAAATATATAATCCTTGGATTAAATGTTTTAAATGATTTAATTTTCATATTGGGAATAAATAATATGTTAATTTATTTGATAAAATAACTTATTTTGACTAGGCCCATAATTAAGCAAATAAGTAGAGCATAAAATCTATGGAAGATTTATATGATGATGACTTTAGTGCTTAATTAATATACTTGACAATAAATCTATCTTTAGATTTAAAAGTATTAAATTGCAATTAATAATTCTTAGAGAATTGATTTGACTATTCTAGGGGGTGAAAGTCAAAAGTTTGCAATTGGGCGTGTTGCACAAGGTGCACATCGTTTCAATATTCCGAAACCCAAGGCTTGGCCAAAGGTTTGTGAAATATTGAAAAGATAATTGACATATCCCAAAGTAACTACCATTTGATATGGCAGACACCAAGGAATTAAAGAAAGGGCGAGGGCTCTAACTTTAAAATATTTGTCAAAGTTATGTTCACTACTAGTATTGAAATTAGATTTTAAATACTTAGTGTGGTACATAAAATATATGTATTGATGTTCAGAATCTGCTTTGAGCAGGATACTGACTTCAAGCTGAGATTACTCTGCGAATCGGAAACGGGACGAAAGCTGTTTCGACCGTAGATACCTAAGTTTAGGAACTACCCTCTTCGGGTATGTACTTAAATTAGGAACTATTATAATGTAACTAGTTTGACTAGAGACATTATCTCTATATCAGTGTTTAATCCGTTGCGGATAAACCTTTATATTCTTGAACACTAAAGTTTCATTATATAAAGAATGATACTGAGATAAATACATTAGATGTGAATAACAGAATTTATATTTTGAATATAAATAAAATCTCAAACATATAAAATGACAAATAAATAGCTCAAATTGATTTGATCAATAGAGACTAATTTGTGGTATTGTTGTCTAGGACACAATATAACGAGACTCGTATATCCACACTTTTGAAGAGTGGGTACTAGGACTGATTTGACTATTCAAATAAAGTCTACGAACAGTAATAGTGTAAGTGCCACAGATCTGTTAGCCCTATTCATGGTGAAGTTAGTGGGCCCATATCTAGCTAGGCTAGATGTGAACATGAATATTTCGTGACCTTAACGGATGTAACATCACGTTATGGTTATGTGTTTCTTTTGAAGAACACAGATCGGAAACTATTAGGGTTTCGACACGAAGTATATTAACAGATCGACTGTAGTATTATGCCGTCACGGTAAGACCGTAATGGAAAATACTTAAGCAGTAAGTTTCAAACATACATGAAAGAGTATAGTATTCTTTCAGATGAGGACTCCTCTGAGACACGTCAGTTAGACGGTGTGTCCAAACTAAAAACCGAATTTTGTGGGACATGATAAGGTTTATCACGAGTCGCTCTGAGCTACCATTTCCTTCAACGGATATGTATTAACAGTGCAAAATTATTTAGAATAAGGTTCCATATAAATCTGGTTGACAGATATCATATAGGATATGAACAGGAAAGAAACAGGGTTTCTCATTCCTAATAATTTGGGTATGCCAGGCATAACGTTTGGATGATACCAAACTAAAGACCCAAATTGGATAAGTGCCAATATAGGTTATCCTAAGGGAAACCATAAGTATAGTACTTATAAATCTCACATGAGAACAATATGATTGTTGCTCACCATGCGGTTTCCTGAGAGGAATACCGATATGCAGTGGTCAGTGGGAGGATAGTGATACTCGATGAAAATCAGAGTATTACTGTTCAAGGCACGAAGTCCTAATGGAACACAAATAGTTCATCTATGATGAATCTATAACCATTAATCTTAAATACACAAGAAACCAAGTAGATCGGATAGAGTCAGAAAACAACCTAGGGTATGGGTTTCTGATCTAACCTCATAAGATGTCAATCTTATGAAGGTATATCCACCGACTACGTTTCGAGGAAGTGATACGAGGTATCGACTCCCTATTATGGCAAAGTGCCATGAGTCCGAAATGGATTCCATGTATAACAACTATTTTGGATACTAGTTGTTGTACCACAAGGCATTGTGCCTATTGGTACATTAACGTCTTCAAGGAAGACATACATGGAAGGCAACATACCAACGTACAAAGCTGGGCTTTTGACGGAAAGGTATCATTATCAACATTGTGTTAATAACGGTTCAACCTTTTACGTGTTGCCATGGTAAATCCATTTTGAAGATGCTTGTTAATAACTGTGTATTTCATTTATGAAATGTGTCAGTTGTAGATCAAAATCGCTTTCCTGAAAAGGAAACCTTTTGGAGGATGTTTACAACATCCTGACGATTTTGTATAACCAACAAACGAGGTTTGCGGGTTAATCGATCCATGTTTGGATTAATGGAAGCGTAAGGTTCTTGGAACTGTCGTTTTGAAATAATCATAATGGTTTATGATTTGAATCAAAACGAAATAATTCTTGTGTATATAAGGAGGTTAGTGGGAGAGCGCACTGACAGTGAAATTCCCATAAAACAATTGGTGAAAGCTTGGCTTTCATAGATATTCTTTCAATAGAAATTCTCCGTAAACTTCTGGGGAGTAACAACCTTTATTCAAGGAATAAGATCTACTAGGATAGATTTGGAGTTGTTAACACTCTCTGGGAAATTGTACATTTAAAATGTACTTGATAGGGTGTCTCATACGCTTCGAGCATATGGAGTCACAATCGGGTCAATCCAAGTGATGGTCACTGGATTGAAGTTAAAGAACATCTGTTAGTATCTTAGAGAACTAAAGATGCTGTCTTAAACTATGGAGAAGGAGAACTTGAAGTGACTGGGATCACTGCTGCAAGTTTCCAAACAGTTAAATACTGCGGTACTATAAGTTTGAATAACGGGACAGTGAGCTGGAAATCTCCCGAGCAAGATACTGTTGCCGAATAAACAACAAATGCGGATTATTGCTGCAGCTGAGGCAGAAAAAGAAGCCATTTGGATCGAACATAAATCTAATTAGATTAGATATAGTTCTGTTAGCAGCTGAGCTAGGCGTCAACACAGGCTAAGGAATTAAAGGTCTCATCGACGATCCAGATATAAACTTCTAAATCATCTGATTCGTTCGGATCATACATCGTGGCGATGTGATGATCGTATAAATCGCGTCAGACGATAATCATACAAATCCGCTGACGAAAACCTTTCCTCAGCAATTTGAGCGAACCGTACATAGTTCGGGTGTTAGACACTCGAGTGACTGGCTATGTGCCAAGTAGGAGATTGTTGGATAATATGACCCATAGCGTCACTATTTGCACAGATCATTGTGTTGTTGTGGCAAATTAACTATGTGACAAGAAATTGCACTCTCATCATTTGTGATTAGATCACCATAGATATATAATGAAGAGAGGTCCCTATGATTAGTTCCTGGACTGAGAATGATATGAGACAGTATCAGTCCCCGAAGGATTAATCATTAAATACCCTAGCCGAAGTATTATCGAGACTGGACATCGATAATGCGGAATAGGCTAGTATTGCACTTGTGTGCGTTGTGAGGGCACAACGACATAGTTCTCATATATATGAGTATTGGATACTTATGCAAGTGCGATAGGAGGTCGTGTTTCACCACCGGTGTACGGGAAACAGCTTCGCTCGGATAGACCCCTCGGAATCCCATTGGTATTATGAATATGTGTCTATGGGAGGCCGAAATCAAGGTAGGTGTGTATAGTCTTAACCTGAGACTTACATCGCTAATGCTTACGACAATCGATATACTTTAGTTGAGGTCGTCTAGGACTCTAACCGGTTCTGTGTACGCCAATGCTGGGTATATTGAGAATCGTAGTGTATTGGATGTGATGTCAAGACGGAAGTATCACTCCAGTCATAGTGGAGATGATGTCACGCAGGATACGGTATTAGTGCTCTTAGTGCTGCGCGGCCATCGGGATATTATTACAAGGTCATGTATATCCGATTATAGAGACTAGTTACCAGACATCCGACATGTGCTTCGTACGGGGCAGACACTTATCCAGCCCCAGGCCTAGCACGTGACTATCCGATACTGGGCCGATATACACAATACAATCGTATACTACGCTTGATACAGATCTTAATATTCTTAGATGGATATGTCCAGAGAATTGGGTAGACTTGGTGCTTTGCTAGGAGTCGACCTTGTCTCGTAAATCGGTAGAACGTAGTACTTGGTACGTACGTGATTCGGATACTTCGACGACCGTATTTACTGCCAACTTATCCGGAGATCTCATGGGTCGCTTCCCGATAACCCACCGATGACGCACAACTCGCACTCTTGTATAATCTGGGATTATATAGAAGAGAGAGAAAATTAATCTAGGATTAATTACGGAGATATTTTATCTAGGATAAAATATCGTCTAGAGAGAGATAACAATTAATTTAGAATTAATCGATTAAATTAATATATTCGATATATTAAACGAAATTAGATTCTCGACGCGGATTAAAATTAGATTTTAATTCGGGCGAACGAATTAATTTAGAATTAATTCGTTAGCTACGTGAATAGTGAATTCGCTAGGCGTAATCATCTAATTACGACGCGATGGAAAAATCGTTAATTTGGAATTAGCAACCCAAGCCCGAGTGTGATTGCGAGCGCATTCGTATTTCGAATTCGAGTGCGGCGTCGCAAGTCACATCAAGCGTCAAATCATTCGTCACATCAAGCGTCAAATCAAATGTCACTTTGAGTGATGTGATTGATGATGTGATTGATTGATTGATTGAAAAGACAACTAGTCACTTTGAGTGATGGTAGTTGTTGGAATAGTTGATGTTGTTTGGTGGGAGACTATTACCTTTTATTTTTGATTTTTGAAAAAGAAAATAATGGTAATTGTTATATATTTTTGGAAAATATATAAGTAAAAGTCTTTTACACATTTAACACTTAACACACATTTCTTTCTCTCTCATTTTGCTCTCTTCTCTCACGCCCACAGTCCAATTTCTTCTGGTTTTGAACCAGAAATGGTGTGGACAATAGGGAAGCCAAGAGTGGATTTTCATGGTGAGAAATCCAAGTGCTAGCACACTACGAGTCTTGCGAAGGTGGTAGGGAGGTTCGACCATGAGCCGGGATCCGTCGGACGAGGCTTGGAGCTCCGTTTTCTCAACTCAAAATCTGAAAACGTGGACAGTGGACTGCTGCAGTTGGGTCCTTGGCAGTGCGTTTTTGTTCTTCAATCGTCTCCAAATCGACTCAACCGATCGATGTGAGTATTCCGCTACCTCCGTTGATGTATTCACGCATGTTTTCATGTCTTGTATGATCTTGGGACCTAGATTTAAACCAACAGAATCATGTGATCAATTTCTTCACCGGCTTCCATTTTGAAGCTATCGAACTCACACATGAACCGGATGATTTTTGACTCCTTCACTTGACTTGTACCTTCATTGACCATTTCCAAAGATTTTCATAATCATATGCATTTCCACACTCCGGAAGGTTGTTAATTTGACTCCGATCAATAGCACAAAGAAGTTGGTTGAGTGCTTTAGTATATTGTGAGGCTAGCTTGAAATTCTCATCGTTCCATTCTAAATTTGGCTTTGGAATCTCTAAGCCATTGCTATCCCTCTTCATTGGCATTTTTGAACCGTGTGTAACACCTTGAAGGATTTCACATCAACGGCTAGAAGGTAGTTCAACATCCTCATCTTCCAATAATTATAATCGGTTTCGGTGTAGAAGGGAGGTCTAGTGGTTGAAAATCCTCGGCAAGATTTGATGAGTTGCTTGTAGAGGACACGATCTATTCTCGGACGGTTAAGTCTTTGTTGAGAAAACCTCGCTCTAATACCAATTAAAATTACTTACAAGCATACAAAAGCCAAAATCTATATTCCCAATAGGGGATGTGAATTGGGTTATTGTCTAATAATGTAGAATTGAAAATCTTTGTCGATTTTATATAGTTTTACCAATTTAGCTTAGGTTGATTTTCTCTATTTCAATATATCACGTATATGCAAGTTTCTACCAATAAGCATATGTATAAATGTAAGCTTGTAATAAGTAAAGAGTTAGATATAGATAAAATAACACTGTGATTTATAGTGATTCGGCCAACAATGCTTACGTCCACTCCTCTAAGCCACGCTTGAAGATTTCCACTATCAATCGAGTTTTCCGTGGCTCACCCGCAACCAAGAGTTTTACATGCTAGGTTCACTCCAAACCTTTACAGTATGAGTTTTAAATATAGGCTCACTCAAAAACCTCAACTATGAGTTTTAGATAAAGGCTTACTCACAAACCTCTTACAAATATTTGAATAAAAGATTTATGAAACACTTGGGTACTCAAAAAGGTAATGAAGATTCTAAGTGTAAGTTGTTTACCCAAGTGTTCTAAGCTCACTACTAATGAATATGAAGGTGTAGTTTGAGCTTGATGTTGAGAGTGTATGAATATGAAGGTTTATAGAACTCTCTATTTTTGCCTTAGAATAATATGTATGAAGGTTCAATATTAGTTGCAAAAATGAAATTGGGGCTTAATTTATAGTAAAATGAAAACTGCCCTAACTTGCCTGTTTGAGATCGGTATGCCATTGTGGCAAAGAAACGACTCTCAACGACTATATTACCATTTGAATAAATCCCTTGGGACCGGTATGGTCCTCACCAGTTACAGTGAGCATGCAAAAGCATAGGGCTCACTGGTATAGACACTGGTATGGTGACCGGTATGGCCAGTACTGGTTACAGTAAGCATGCAAAGATTAGGTTCACCGGTATGGTAACTGATATGATGCATGTCGTTCCAGTGGCTTATGCAATCTCCAAGAAGACCGGTATGGTTGTGCCGGTTCCAGAGAGCTTGCAAAACAGAATATTAGACCAGTATGGTGATCGGTATGACACTGATATGTCGATCTCAGTACAAAATGCACGATTTGAAGGTTTAAAATAATTTGTACATGATTCTAATGCATCTATATGAATGTGCATGTATCCTATGAGCTTAGGTACTTAGATAAACAATTCACATTACATATAAAGCTCTAATATAAGATTAAATAAGATTTTCTTCGATTTGCCGCTAGTCTTCACATTTACGCTCTTTACCACCAACGAGCTTCAATATCTTTTTGTAATGTCTCGCTAATGTGCGTCGAAGACTGTAAGTGTTGCATCATCAAAATCCATCTTGAGGATATGTCGCTAACAAAATTATGTTGGGGTTTTGGGCGATTGGGCGCAGTGGAAGCGCAGTTCGAGCGAAATCGTAATTTAAAACCTTTTCAAATTACCGAATAAATTATTCAGTATCTAATATGAATAATTTATTCATATTTCACCTAAACCTATTATTCGATATCAAATAGAGATATAAATTCAATAGAAACTTCGTGAAACTTTTATGAAAAACATTTTTCCGCAAAATGACACAAAATGTGTTTTTGACCGAACCGACAACCCGACACTTATGGGGACTACCCAGGTCAGCCCCAATAGTTTCCAGGCAGTTCATAGGATGTCCGAACAATGACAGATTCACTATTTGGGCAGCCGTCTCGCGGTTGACTCAAAAGTCACCCGGTAACGCCGTTTTTGGCCGTTTTCACTTATTTCAACTCGGAAACAATTTATGAAAATTGTTCCAAATCCAAAAACACATCATTACATTCATATAACATCAATTTCATCACAAAATCAGAATCATTTCCAGGTCTGAAATAGTGACCGAATTTTACAACAATTTATGCTTTAAAACCAATTTCCATCAAGATTAATCTAATTAATCTAACAACCCATTCAAAGCCACCACACATGAAGATCTCTAGAACAATCTAGGCATAATAAGAGTGGTTATCACACTCTAGAATGGCAACAAGGTTGTCCAATAATAAATTGAACCTAAATTACTTTAATCTAGTTCAATATTTATTTTACACATGCATTATATCTCCAATTCATCCACCAAATCCAAAAAGCCCCAAATTTGAACACGTAAAGAAACCCTAGAAATTTTCTAGGAACATAAGAACAAGTATAATAATTTTCTAAACTCAAGGAAATAATATTACCTTTAATCTCTAAAAATCCTTAATCTTTTCTTATTTTTCTTCATTTTTTCTTCTTGTTTCATCAAACAATATTTGGGTTTTTTTTTAGGTGAAAGTCGCCATGGTGGAAGACAAAAGAAGAAGAAAAATAATTTTTCCTTTTATTATTGTTGTGATCGACATTTGGGTAATATGGCCATTTTTGTCCTTTATAATTTAATCATATTAAATTAATAATTAAGTTTTTAAGTGGACCAATCAAATTGTTACACATATAACTTAATAAATCCATGCCAAGTGTTCCAATTATAAATCACCATTTATCATACTAATTACGACAAATGGATAAGATTTTAATTTTCATTATTTAATTTTTAACAATTAAATAAATAAATAATTAAATAACAACATATATGTATTTTTATTTACATTAAATAACAAATAATATATATATATATAATATATATATATTATATATATATATATATATATATATAGCATGTGTCAAATACTCATTTGATGAATAATTAATGTGTCTATAATCGTATTATGTATCAAATACAAATACAAAATATTTATTATCAGACAAAATCCTCTAAAGCACGTGTCACTGTTTAACCGATTAAACGATCTGAATTAACTCATTTAATCCGATGAAGTATTATGAATAATCCGTATTATTCATATCGAGTTGCCTAAGTGCTCAATGAGTACACTTCATATTGTAGGACTCTCTAATTTTAGGTTTATCCGTCACGAAATCCAATTTCGTGTCCACAATCTACCCACTCATGGATTATGACGACCACAGATAATCTCGCTAAACTATACAAGTTGAGGTCATTACATACGTATAATCCCTCCGTCACATGATATCCGTATTATACCTGGGATATAGATAACAATGTAAAATCCGTTCGGTGTAATATAGTCGATTTTCAATTTACGATCTTGAAATAACACTCGGAACTAATTTCCGAAGTTATACCTCATCCATGGAATTACTAGATCGTAAACATGTGAGGATGCCTATTCCCTGTACATAGGACTGACGGATCCTGTCTTGATACGCACCGAATATCACGAGCATCAGTCCACACCCAACGAACAGTCAGAGGTCTGATCATGAATAGATCATTGACGTGACTGCCATCAAAGTGTGGAGGATAACTCATATATCCCACTGTGGTATCTTAAGTCGAAGGATCACTATACTCGCTCAACTCGAGAAGGTTCCTATTGACGTTGGTGTACAATCTATTAGGAAACCATCAGTGAGTCATTCAGTGTCTTATCAAATAAACACCTACATGTCTATACGATCTCCGGAGACTCATGGTTCACTGGGATAAACCATCAGACCAAGTCACGATATACGACATATACTGGTCTCAGCGATTTTTGCTAACCGACCCTTGTTAGTAAATCTTGACCAGGAACTTTATTTAAGGATATACAACTAATAGTACGCTTCCCAATGTCAATTACAAACTACATTATAACTGCGCACTATATTGTAAATCCTAGGGTCTTTGTCTAATATACACGTATCACTAAATTAGATTTAGTTTCGATCTAATTATAATCAGATATCTAATCGTAATTAGATCAAATAAGCGTATAAAAGACAAGGGTGCTACCATAATTAAGTAATATTATGGAAACTAGAATTGCTCATATTTATGAATCATACATAAATATGATCCGGATTGGCACTCTGAGCACCAACCCTAACAATTTCTCCCACTTGCTCTAGTGCCAATCCATGGTATCTTATACACATCTTAATGGCCCTCAAGAGCTCACCAGCACTCAAGAGGTAGACAACAACAAGTAAGTCTGCTTTAACAAATCGAGTCTGTCAAAATAACATGTTTCTAGAAGCATCATATGGTCTACAGCATATCAACATAACTCGTAACAATTACGATTAAATTGATATCTTTAATCGCACATAATATAGCATTCACTACGCCATCATCATATGATGCATAAGACTGACTAGACATTCCAATCAATCTTTCTTTCGATAAAGGAATCATCCTTTATGAAAGATGAATATTGTAAATATAAAAGACGCATTAACTGTCAAACAATTATACTAACTGTCATACAGATAGTCGTTACTGTGTCTTTTATTAGATCGTATCTAATATGCGACTAATGAGAGTATCTCACAAGTCTCTTAGATTTATATCGTATATAAAAATTTATTATAAAATATAACGGAGACTACTTCCACTGCTTCCATGGAGAAAATAAGACTTAAGATATATAATACTAGAAAGAAATTTGTACGCTCCCACTGACCCTACTGACAAATACGTATTCTCTATACTTTAATAAAACCAGACAATCTGATTGATATCAAAATCAGAGAACACGAGTCTCCGGAAAGCTTATCTGAGTCTATAATAGGCTCTATAAGTAAGAATATCAAACTGTGATCTTAGTAGAATACAAACTATAGGGCCATTCTGGAATGAATTTTTCAATCGAAGAAATCACAACGGTTCTCTCATTCGAAGAAATCACTCAAGAACGCCACTTTGCATTCTTCAGCCAAAATGTAGTTTAATATCAACATTAACCAACAGATCCTTAATTGTTCAATCAGTGCGACAAGAGACAAGCTTCCTCAGAATCTACAATAGACTACTAAGTATAACCTTTCTCACTGTCATACTATAAAGGTCAAACCTTTATCAAGCTCACTTTTCTTTTGCTGCGTAAATAATTTTGTACATTTTATGAACTATTTATAATGAAAGCCTAATAAAGTTCTAAACTTGATCGTAGTAAGCCATGAACAACTTAGATCTAGGTTCAATGGTAAATTCCGGAATCGATATCAAATATCACTCCCAATATAAGTTATATGATAATTTTCTTCGATAATAAAACAACAGAATCATTAAGTATCAAATACTTTGTAAATGATTTCGATATCCTATTGAAATTTTACGGAAGTTGTCTAAGGGTCTTTTCATCTTATTAATTATGTAGTTCCATTACAGTTTATCATTCTCACATTTGACTTCACTAAGTCTAATCCTTTCTACAATTGTCAACATTCAATGTTAATCACCAAGTAATAAAACAATTTTATTACTCGGGAACGTAGAAAATATATTCTATCAAACAGAGTATAATATTCCATTAAATAGAATAAATGATAAACTTCTCACTAGTACCTCCGAGGCACAAGTACTTTCAATTATATAATCATTATACAAAAGAAAGTCTCAAATCTCAAACTTTTCAAGATTCGAATTTTCTACCTGTACATATCATATATGTAATTGTAGAAACAAATGGAACCTAAATTAAAGAGATGAATTAGAGTTACTGGAGCATAACCCCAACAGTATTGAAAAACAATTCGGTAATACCCAATATCAACGAATCAAATCATATAAGATTCTATAACTCCCACTGACCAATTCCATCAAAATGAAATCGTGGAAGTTTAATATTGAGTAAGAATCATATTCATTAAATAACTTTAGAACTAACTGCCTTAAATTCATGTGTTTGATCATATCAAACATCTTCGAACAATTCAAAGAAGCGCAATGAATTTCTAAAGATATAGTTTTCAATACTACAGATGGAATATCTTTGAACTATTCAAAATATTCTATCCGAGTTTCATTAGAAACATATTGACAGTTCTTGAACAATTCAAGACGTTCAACATATTCTCTATTAGAAACACGCAACTAAGTCATGAGAATTCATTAACTGAGTTACGAAGCAAAGAAAACCATACAAGGTAATTTCTAATTCATTAAACTACACACATCCAATGTATTAGTTTAATAAATCGATGGTCCAATGAAAATCATCGGTAAAATGAGATTTAATCACAACCTGAATACAATATTCATTAAATGGATAAGGTTATGTGGCGTGATCTCGTATCAGACCATCCTTTACCATAAGGAATAAACATTTGATGCTTTTATGATAAAACCTCATAAAACACTGTTCTAAGTTATTTATTTTACCGAATATTTTTCTTAATGTTTATCTTTCATTAATGACACTACTAGTCATCTTAAAATATGTAACAACTGTTTATATAGAACAAGTAACTATCCAATTGTCACAAGTTCTGATATGAAATATCAAGACAGTTATTAAACATTATTTTAAATAACTGGATGAGAGATCTGATATCCAATACCTACAGTTGTGGTATTGTGAGAATCAATATTCTCTATACACAACTATACGCATCTCCTTTCTTTAGCTTTATAATTTGCGTTCAATTATTCACAACGATTGCAAATAATTGATTAGCAAACTATATTAGACACATGACTTATAAAAGTCACTAAAGCCAAGAAATGTCATTATAAGGTAAATAAATACTAAATGTTTTTTCTTAATGCCAGTCAAGAATCTCAAGACATGAACTATTCAAGTCAATTTTTACTCCATAAGAAACAATTCCTTCAAGATTATTATACCCTAAACCAGATATCTATTTAGATTACCTAATCGTGACTTAGAAACTAAGTCACAAACCATCTTGATTTTCAATAAAATCGGAACAACAGTTCCTAATGGTTTTAACTAATCTAACAATATCTAAGTCTATTGTCTTTCTAGAACCTATTCTAGAACTTCGCAACCATAAGTCAGAAAACATATTCAAATAATAAGCATGCAGTGGATTAGAAGCATAATTCTATAAACTATATAGAATAAAAGAAAACGAAAGCAGTATTTTCCAAAATATTAAACGCTGCTTAAGTTATGGATTTTAAACTCAGCAGTGTCTCCCACTACTTTACATAATACCGTAATCCCCAAAGAACAACAAGAATTCAATAATTAATCAAATTCCATAGTGAGAGTAGGATCCCATGAATATATTTCGGCTCACAGCTTTGGCACGATCTCACCTACGTATATTCATTAGGTAGACAACTATTTGTTAATCACTCACCAGTGACTCATGGTTTTGGTCTTGACCGTTTCTCGTTGTGACACAGCTTTGGCACATTCACAAGGAGGTTGTATCAAGGCTACACTTGTCAATGACAAACTCAAGCTACCGATGTAGTCCTGACAGCTTTGGCACGTTCAGGATTTCCACTTTCACTTGAATTTGTCCAGTATTAATATACAACCGGTATGGATAATAATTCTATAACCTACACCCTCACATCTTTGGCACGATCTCGGATGCAGTTATTGTTGGACAATTATGACCCATAGCGTCACTATTTGTAAAAGACATTGTGGTTTTTGTATAAATTAACTATGTGACAATGGAAATTGCTATTTTATCATTTTGTAATTAGATTACTTGAATATATAAATGATAAAAGTCCTTATGATTAGTTCCGGATTAATAAGATATGAGACGATATCAATCCACAAAGGTTTAATCATTAAATATCCCTAGTCGTAGTATTATCGAGACTGGACATCGATAATGCGGAATAGACTAGTATTGCACTTGTGCGCGTTATGGGAGCATAATGACATAGTTCTTATATATTAAGTATTGGATACTTATGCAAGTGTAATAGGAGGTTGTGTTTACCGATAGTACGGGAACAGCTTCGCTCTGGATAGACCCCGCGGAATCCCATTGGTAGTATGACTATGTGTCTATGGGAATCCGCATCAGGGTACGTGTATTTGGTCTTAACCTGAGACTTGCATCGCTAATACTTGCGTCAATCAATACGCTTTGGTTTTGGTCGTCCGGGATTTTAACAGGTTCTGTGTACGCCACTTCAGGGTTTATTGAGAATCATAGTGTATTGGGTGTTATGTCAAGACGGAAGTATCTTTTCAGTCATATGGAAGTGATGATCATGCAGGGATACATAACTGGTTCTCTATTATGTTGCAACTATCGGGATACTATGACATGGTCATGATTATCTGATTATATAGAATTATAGACTAGTTGTTTGTGATCTGATATATGCTTCGTACGGGGTAGAAACTATTCCAGCCCCAAGCCTTGCATGTGACATCTGATACTGGATCGGAATAAGCAATACTACGTATACAACGCCTGAAAAAGATTATATATTCCTTAAAGAATATATCTGGAGAATTGGGTAGGCACGACGCTTTGCTAGAAGCCAACCATGTCTTGTAAATTGGTAAGAACGTGGTACCGGGTACGCACGTATTCGGATAGTCCGATGACCGGATTTACTGCCAACATATCCAGGAATCTCATAGTCGCTTCCCGAAGATTCACCGATGACATCTGACTCGAACATAATTAATATGGGATTAATTAGAAAGAGAGAAAATTAATCTATGATTAATTACGGTGAGAATTTATCTGGGATAAAATTCAATTAATAAGGAGAGAACGATTAATTTGGAATTAATCGATTAAATAATATATTCAATATATTAAATGAAATTAGATTTCATAACGGAATTAAAATTGTATTTTAATTCGGGCGAACGAATTAATTTAGAATTAATTCGCGAGCGACTTTAATAGTAATTTTACTAGGCATAAATATTTAATTAAATTTGATTTAATTAAGTCGCAACGGAAAATTCGTTAATTTGGAATTAACGAACCTGAGCCCCGAATGTGTTTGCGGGCCCACTCGGATTTTGAATTAAAGTGGGGCCCACAAGTCACATCACCTAGTCAACTTTATCAACTTTTGGTTGATAGAAGTTGGTGGGAATTTTGGTTGCTTGAAATATACACAACCTTGATTTGTGATTGACTTTTACCTAATTTTGAATTTAGTAAATGGTAATTATTTTTTGAAAATGATATACACAAATCACAAAATCAAAAAAAAATACTTACTCTCTCATTTTTTCACTTGGGCGTGAATATCATCCATTTTTCTCTCAACTTTTGGCGTGAACCTAGGGTTCCTTTTCTTTGATTTTTGATTCAAAAATCTAAAGTGATAGCACACAAAAGGGTCATTCAAAGGTGACAGGGAAACATCCCTTGAGTTTGGAAAAATGCCTAAAACACGTTTTAGTGGTAAATGCGCATGTGCTACCGAACTGTTAGCCCTCGTTCATAATGACATATATGGGCCCATGTCTAACCAGGCTAGAGGTGGATATGAATATTTCGTAACCTTTACGGATGATGCATCGCGTTATGGTTATGTGTATCTTATGAGACACAAGTCGGAAACCTTTCAGAAATTCAAAGAGTTTCGACAGGAAGTACAAAAACAGACCGGCAAAAGTATTAAAATATTACGGTCAGACCGTGGTGAAAAATACTTGAGCAATGAGTTTCTCGATTACTTGAAAGAGTATGGTATTCTTTCTCACTGGACTCCTCCCGGAACACCTCAATTAAACGGTGTGTCCGAACGGAGAAATCGAACTTTGTTGGACATGGTAAGGTCGATGATGAGTCGCACTGAACTACCTATTTCCTTATGGGGATATGCATTGAACAGTGTAATATTTATTTTGAATAAGGTTCCGTCAAAGTTTGTTCAACAGACTCCGTATGAAATATTGACAGGGAAGAAACCGGGTTTCTTATTCCTGAAGATTTGGGGTTGCTAGGCATACGTTAAACGTTTGGATGGTACCAAACTTGAACCCAAATCAGATAAATGTCTATTTGTAGGTTATCCTAGGAAACCAAAAGATATTACTTCTACAACCCACAAGAGAACAAAGTATTTGTTGCTCCATATGCGGTTTTCCTTGAGAATGAATTCCTAAATGCAGTGGTTAGTGGGAGGAAAGTAGAACTCGATGAAAATCGGAATGATACTGTTCCTGGCACCGATTCCTTAATCTTATTGAGGAAGACGAACATGCTACGTATTAGAAAGCGATACAAGGTATCTACTCCAGTTTATGGCAAGATGCCATGAAATCCGAAATGGATTCCATGTACTCCAACCAAGTTTAGACACTAGTTGATGCACCAGAAGGCGTAAAGCCTATTGGTTGCAAATGGGTCTTTAAGAGGAAGACCGACATGGATGGCAACATACAAACGTACAAAGCTAGGCTTGTAGCGAAAGGGTATCGTCAAGGACATGGTTTTGATTACGATGAAACATTTTCACCTGTTCCCATGATTAAATCCATTCGAATAATGCTTGCTATTGCTGCATATTTCGATTATGAGATATGACAGATGGACGTCAAAACCGCTTTCCTTAACGGAAACCTTTTGGAGGATGTTTATATGCAACAGCCTGACGGTTTTGTCGTACCAAAACATGCAGACAAGGTTTGCAAGTTAAATGGATCCATTTATGGATTGAAGCAAGCATCGCGTTCTTAGAACCAACGTTTTGATGAGATCATAAAAGAATATAATTTCATTCAAAACGAGGATGATCATTATGTATATAAGAAGGTTAGTGGGAATGCACTGACATTCATTTTCCTTTACGTTGATGATGTATTGCTTATTGACAATGACATTCCCATGCTACAATCGGTGAAAGCTTGGCTTTCATTAAAATTCTCCATGAAAGATCTAGGAGAAGCAGCCTTTATTCTGGGAATAAAGATCTACCGGTAAAGATATAGAAAGCTGCTTGGACTCTCCCAGAGCACGTACATTGACAAAGTGTTGAAGAGATTCAATATGGAACAGTCTAAGAGAGGACTGTTGCCAGTGTCACATTGTGTCACTCTATCTAGAGACATGTGTCCTAAAACTCAAGATGATAGAGACAACATGAGTCGAATCCCGTTCGCTTCGGCAGTTTGATCGATCATATATGCCATGATATGTACGTGACCTGCTGTCTCATATGCTTTGAGCATGTGTAGTCGCTATCAGGCCGATCCAGGTGATGGTCACTGGGTTGCGGTTAAGAACATCCTTAAGTATCTTAGACGAACTAAGGATGCGTTCTTAATCTATGGAGATGGAGAGCTTGAGGTAACTGGGTTTACCGACGCAAGTTTCCAAACCGATAAAGACGACTGTAAGTCACAATCTGGGTACATATTTTGTTTGAACAACGGAGCAGTAAGTTGTAAATCTTCCAAGCAAGAGACTGTTGCCGATTCAACAACAGAAGCGGAATATATTGCTACAGCTGAAGCAGCAAAAGAGGCAGTTTGGATCCGTAAATTCCTAATTGGATTAGGAGTAGTTCCGTTAGCAGCTGAGACCGTTTCATTATATTGTGACAATAACGGGGCTATAGCGCAGGCTAAGGAACCGCAGTCTCATCAACGATCCAAGCATGTTCTTCGATGTTTCCATCTGATTCGTGAGATCATACATCGTGGTGATGTGAAGATCGAGAAGGTCGCATCAGATGACAACATTGTAGATTCACTGACGAAAGTTATTCCTCAGCAAAAGTTTGAGCGACATGTACATAGTTCATGTGTTAGATACTTGAGTGACTGGCTATAGGCCAAGTGGGAGATTGTTGGACAATTATGACCCATAACGTCACTATTTGTAAAAGACATTGGGGGGTTTTGTAGAAATTAACTATGTGACAATGGAAATTACTATTTTATCATTTTGTAATTAGATTACTTGAATATAAAAATGATAAAAGCCCTTATGATTAGTTCCGAATTAATAAGATATGAGACGATATCAATCCACAAAGGATAATCATTAAATATCCCTAGTCGTTGTTTTATCGAGACTGGAAATCGATAATGCGGAATAGACTAGTATTGCACTTGTGCGCGTTGTGGGGGCATAACATCATAGTTCTCATATATTTAAGTATTGGATACTTATGCATGTGTAATAGGAGGTTGTGTTTACCGATGGTATGGGAACAGCTTCGCTCTGGATAGACCCCGCAAAATCCCATTGGTAGTATGACTATGTGTCTATGGGAATCCGCATCAGGGTATGTGTATTTGGTCTTAACCTGAGACTTGCATCGCTAATACTTGCGACAATCAATACGCTTTGGTTTTGGTCGTCCGGGACTTTAACAGGTTCTGTGTACGCCTCTTCTAGGTTTATTGAGAATCATAGTGTATTGGGTGTAATGTCAAGACGAAAGTATCACTGCAGTCATATGGAGATGATGATCACGCATGGATACAGAACTGGTTCTCTATTATGTTGCAACTATCGGGATAATATGACAAGGTCATGATTATCCGATTGTAGAGAATAGTTGCTTGTGATCCGATATATGCTTCGTACGGGGCAGACACTATTCCAGCCTCAGGCCTTGCATGTGACATCTGATACTAGATCGCAATACGCAATACTACGTCTACTACGTCTGACAAAGATTATATATTCCTTAAAGAATATTTCTGGAGAATTAGATAGGCACGACACTTTGCTAGAAGCCAACCATGTCTTGTAAATTGGTAAGAACGTGGTATCGGGTACGCACGTATTCGGATAGTCCGATGACCGTATTTACTGCCAACATATCCAGGGATCTCATGGGTCGCTTCCCGAAGATTCACTGATGACGTATGACTCAAACATAATTAATTTGAGATTAATTAGAAGAGAGAGAAAATTAATATAGGATTAATTATGGCGAAAATTTATCTGAGATAAAATTCAATTAATAAAGAGAGAACGATTAATTTAGAATTAATCGATTAAATAATATATTCGATATATTAAATGAAATTAGATTTCATACGGAATCAAAATTGGATTTTAATTTGGGCGAACGAATTAATTTAGAATTAATTCGCGAGCGACTTTAATAGTAATTTTGCTAGGCTTAATTATTTAATTAAATTTGATTTAATTAAGTCGCAACGGAAAATTCATAAATTCGAAATTAACAAACCCGATCCCCGAATGTGTTTGCGGGCCCACTCAGATTTTGAATTAAAGTGGGGCCCACAAGTCACATCACATAGTCAACTTTATCAACTTTTTGTTGATAGAAGTTAGTGGGAATTTCGGTTGCTTGAAATATACACAATCTTGATTTGTGATTGACTTTTACCTAATTTTGAATTTGGTAAATGGTAATTATTTTTTGAAAATGATATACACAAATCACAAAATCAAAAAACAATACTTACTCACTCATTTTTTCACTTGGGCGTGAATATCATCCATTTTTCTCTCAACCTAGGGTTCATTTTCTTTGATTTTTGATTCAAAAATCTAAAGTGCTAGCACATAAAATGGTCATTCAAAGGTGATAGGGAAACATCCATTGAGTTTGGAATTCATTCACCAAGGCTTGGAGCTCAACATACAAATCAAGGAAAGCTTGGAGTTCAAAGGTTCCAAGGAAATTTTTAAACTTTCCACCTACATCCAATCCGGTCAATGTAAGTATTTCCGCTACTTCTTTGCGTATTCACACATCTTTTATGCTTAAGTGATCTTGGGATTGACCTTAGATACCCAACACCCTAAGCTCATGGTGATTTTGATTTTTTAAGACCATTGGATGTGTTTGAAATTCTTGGATATATTTATTTGTGATTTAATTGGATTGAAATGAAAATTGATAAATAAATCCTATGATTTCCGTGAGCTTAGAGTGCATGTAATGACTTGATTTTGT
Organism: Zanthoxylum bungeanum; assembly: GCA_019454045.1. Classification (NCBI taxonomy): domain Eukaryota; kingdom Viridiplantae; phylum Streptophyta; class Magnoliopsida; order Sapindales; family Rutaceae; genus Zanthoxylum; species Zanthoxylum bungeanum. Next base: position 39,810 of record SKCR01027452.1, read on the forward strand.
TTCAATAATGTTGGACATGTATTGAAAATAATAAAGCATGATTAATTAATTAAATTGGTGTTTTGGAAATGTTAATTTAAATAATTAATTATGACTATACACTTTAATTAAATAAATTGTGATATTTGGAATATTAGAATTTAATTAATTAGGCTTAATTTGGAATTGGGCTAAAATTGTTATATTTGGGCCAAATGGGCTTGGTTGGGCCAAGTTGGTTTAGTACAATTGGATTGGATCCCAATTGGGCCTAAAACCATATCATTAAGTCCAAATATAATAAATGGGCCTTTAAATAATTAATTGGGCCTAATGGGCCAAAATTAATTTTATGGCAAATAGGGTGATTCCTTAATTAGGCCTTGGCATTTGGGTTTGACCCATATAGGCCAAAGCCCATGCCTTATGAAATTAATTAAAAGCCCATTGGACTTTAATTAAATTGACATTGGATGTTAATTGGGCGTTGAGACCCATTAAGATTAGATTTAGAATCTAAATCGTAAAGGCACATTAAAAGTGTAATTATTTAATTGGAATTAAATAAAGAATAGTATTGATATAAATTAAATTGGATTAAAATTGTAGTTCGATATAATTAGAGAATACGCACTTTGAGTATTTATTCTCAAACGAGTTGGACTCGCGCTGTGTAGGACAACAGGACATGGGCGACGCCGTTCCTAGGCTCGCGGCACTAGTTGGGAAATACTAAATAATATGGAGTCGCCACCCGGTGTGAACCGGGACAAAGATTTAAGGCCGCACTCACCCCTCGCAAGGGAAGACCTCAAACCGTTGGGTTCGGAATGGTCCCTTACTCATGTCACTTGTAATGAAAGGATTTATGTAATAATTTAATCAAGCTTAAGTAACACTTATTTCCAAGAGTATCATGCTTCTAAATTTTCATATACAAAATAAAACTTATGTACACATTTCACATATATCTTACATTTAAAATCGCATGCTTAACATATTATCAAAATAGCAACGAACATACAACTTCATTTGCATATTACATTCAAGAAAACACAAGCACGAATATTAACCATACAAGCACACACATGGGCACTTTTCCAAGTGGTACGTGGAATTGTATCCCAAAAACAGACCGCACTACCGTCCATTCGGAATCGGCTACGGAATTTACGTCTGGGTTTCCATCCGATATACCGCAAGAAAATATACTCAAATGTTATCACGCACGCATAAGCATATGAACTGTAATACATTAAAATATTTGCATTCATGCATGTGGGGATAGCTACTAGGAAAACTATGCATGAAATCTAATGAAGATGACTCAATTCAGTGGGTGCGCGTTCGTGTAGCGTTCGTAAACACGTTCGAACGGTAAACAGAAGGTTCACGTTCGTGTAGCGTCCGAGAACGCGTTCGAACGGAACCAGACCTGATGCATTATGAAACTAAGAAAGTGCGTGGGCGTTCCTATAGCGTTCGTAAATGCGTTCGAACGGTAAATAAAAGGTTCGCGTTCGTATGGCGTTTGATAACGCGTTCGAACGGAAGTGAAACAGAATGTTCTCGTTCGTATGGCGTTTGTTAACGCGTTCGAACGGAAATGAAACAGAATGCTCACATTCGTATGGCGTTTTTTAACGCGTTCGAACATAAGCGAGACCTGATGCATGACAAGGCAAAATACATGCGCGTTCGAGTTGCGTTCGTAAACGCGTTCGAACGGGAACAGACCTGATGCATGAAATGGGACGCAATACATAAACGACAAAACAAAGGGGGGGCGCAGCGAAGTACTGCCGTAAAGGTGGCCTTTTGGGGCTCTTGATCTCTCAAAGAGAGGACCTTTAGAACAACATACTAAGCCCATGCGCTCGACTGAATCATGCATACATAGAATGAAAAGCAATAATATTAAACATAGTGTGCCCGATTGAACGTATCTTGTATCCAACCGAACACACATCAACCGGCGCGGTAAAGCCTCGTGGTAAAGGGCTTTAGCCCCTCCCCATAGGGGATCTCACATCGCACTTACTAAGCCCATGCGCTCGGTTGAATCATGCATACGAAAATAAAGGCAATCATATCAAACTAAGTATGTCCAATTGAACGTATTTCGCATTCAACCGAACAAACATCAATCGGTGCGGCAAAGCATCGTGGTGAAGGATTTTAACCCTCCAATTAGGGAACCTTTCATCGCACTTACTAAGCCCATGCACTCGATCGTATCATACGGGAATAAACAACATGCAGAATTTAAATAACAAGAATTAAATAAACCAAAACAACACAAAACAAGAGAAGGTGCCGTTTACTCAAGTGGTACGTGGAGTTGTGTCCCAAGTACAGACCGCACTACCGTCTATTCGGATTCGGCTACGGAATTTACGTCTGGGTTTCCATCCTATATACCACAAGAGGCGACACTCTTCCATTCATCCAACACCCACAACACACATCGTACACACAACAAATGCCGCAAATACAGAAAATATAATTAAAATAAATGACCAGGAAATTAAATAAGAATACGTGTGAGAATACCCTCAGGTCTAACCTTTTAAGCTGTCTCTCGGACTCGCGTTTCACGAAGATCGGAAGGGGTAAAGCTCCGCAACTTTTCTGGTTCACTGGTTTGCCTCTTCCTTCGCTGTTGGCCGCCGCTCAAGCTACTGTTCCGACTCCGTTTTGCTGCTGTTTCCTTGTGATTTTGCTGCCATGTCCTCTGTGTCCTCTGCTTACTGTTGGTGGGCTGTTTTGGTGTTCTTGGTGGACTGTTCTGTGTTTCTTTTTAGTGTGGTTTGGTGTGATTATTTCAAGGGTTATAAGTGCAGTTTATGTTACTGTTTAAAGGGATTTTAGGGACTGTTGAGAGTGATTTGGGCTGTTGTATTTTGTGTAATTTTCGGTGATGTGTGAAGGTTTAAAGGGGTGATTTTCGGTGGTGATTAGGGTTGTTTATGCTTGTTTTCGGTGATATGAAGGTAGGTTGAAAGGAATGATTTTTGTGATGTCTAATATTTCTTGCTATAAGTTGTATGTCTGAGCTAGAGAGAGATTGGAGAGGAGGGATGGCTAGGTTAGGGGTTGTTTATATAGAGAATGGCTAGGGCTTCACCTTGTCTCACAAGGAAGAGATTTGGTTTCCAAATAAGGAGAGATGGGAAAGGCATATACAAGATTTAGGGGGGACAAAATATTTTAATTTAGGAAGTTGTAATATTTAATTTGTGTTGGTTTAGGAATGCAAATATTTTTAAATTGGTAGATGGCTTATTAGATTAGGAAGTCAAATATATGATTGGCTTTAATTGGTTAGGATTGATTTTAATTAGGCATGACATCTTTTTAATTTAGTATATAATATTTGATTTATTTAAGTTAGGCAAGATTTTAGTTTAAGTTTGGTAAATATTTTATTTAATGTTTAATTAATTTAATTATTATCTTATTTAGTTAATGTTTTAATTAATATTTATTTATTTAATTTGGGATGTGTTTTATGGGGTTTGGGGGGCTAAATGGGCTGAGGTGTGAGGCTAGCAGCAAAACCAGAATTACCGGCTCCGTTCGAACGCCTCCTCGCACGCGGCACGAACGTCCGCAATCTTCACGAGGTTCGAACGAAGTAACGAACACAGCACCAACGAAGACAGTGAACTTGTGGAATGAACTTGATGACATACTTTTCCGAATTTCCCCTTCCGACCTCTGTTTCCCGCAATATCCTTAGCTAAAAAGGTAGTGCCTCCAATTGAGACTCATCATCGGGTTTCACATGCGAAAATGCAATGCCTACAGTCGCCCCCACTTTGATGGGACTTGTGCAGTGTGTGACAGTGACAATCCTATCAAAGTCTATGCAATGCATTTTTACTTACCTGGCTCGCCAGCTGTCACCTGGTCCGCCTGTTGTGTTGAGTTGATGTGGGCCTCGACCCTTGGATTCATTCCCAGATTTCTTATTCATTCTTCTGGATTCGTTCCGAACTCTGAGATTATTCTTATGGATTCCTTCCGTATTCTGAGATTCATTCTCTGGATTCCTTCCAAATTCTGAGTTTCATTCTCTGGATTCCTTCCACATTCCGAGGTTCATTCTCTGGATTCCTTCCAAATTTGAGATTCATTCTCTGGATTCTTCTTCCAATTCTGAGATTCATTCTCTGGATTCATTCCACATTCTGAGATTCATTCCCGGATTCATTCCTGGATTCATTCAAAACTGAGATTCATTTCCGGATTCATTCCAAAACTGAGATTCATTCCCGGATTCGTTCCAAACTCTGATGATGTGGGCCTCGGCCCTAGGATTCATTCCCGGATTCATTCCTGGATTCATTCCATAATTCTAACGACGTGGGCCTCGGCCCTAGGATTCATCCTCAAAACTGATACTGACGTGGGTCTCAACCCTGTGACTCATCCCCGAGCTGATACTGATGTGGGCCTCGACCCATACTGATACTGATGTGGGCCTCAACCCATGATGATACTGATGTGGGCCTCAACCCATGCTGATACTGATGTGGGCCTCGCCCTAGACTGATATTGTACTGTCGCTGCTTTTGGTTGACTTGCATTTGACGCTTTCTCTTTTTCGTTGTTGAAACCTGTGATTTACAAAACAAAACAAACACCAAAAAGAATGCCAAAATACGTTACGTGTATGCATGCATGGATGAAGTTCCTATTCCGTTGGGTTAGGTTTTCTATCAATTCTCTTGATGACTGCTTAGTCTTCTCTTCCTTAGGCAAAGAACTACTTCATTCTATCTTCGTTGACCGGCTCGATGTACTCATTCCTTTCCAAGTTTGACAATCTCGCTGTCCTCATTTCCTAATTTCTGAACGGCTAACTTATCATTTCTGCTTGCTTTTTCTGAGGATTCCCTGTGTTCTGAGCATCTTAATACCAAGATTGAATGCTTTTGTCACATGCACTCATGTTGCAAGTTGAGAAGTGGAGATTCAGGCAAGTAAGCGAAATGAACTTCTTTATTATTGTTGAGAAAAGGTCCGAACAAGCAAACAAAATCAATGTCTTTATTAAAAATGCAAGATAAACTTGGAGAAACAGCAGTGCCTTCTTCCTCAGCCTATGGTTCTTCATTATTGTCATCCCTTATCCCAATGAATGAAGCTGAGTGGTTGAGAGCCTGGAGGACCAGGGTTTCGGGTAGGCCAGAGTTGATCATGTAGTTGGGTAGGGGATTTCTGTGTGCATTGGGTTGTTCTCTTTCTGGGTCAGGTATTTTGTGGGTGTCAATGAGGTCTTGGATCTCATGCCTAAGGCGGGGGCAATTTTCAGTTTCGTGACCCTTTTGTTGGTGGAAGTAACAGAATAAGTTTAAGTCAAGGTAGTGGGGTACAGGGCTTGGAAGTGGTTTAGGTTCTAAGGGTTTCAGGAGTCTTTGCATCTTCAACTTTTCAAACACCTTCGATAGAGGCCTGCCAAGGTTGGAAAATCGCCTATTTCTGATGGCGGCAACCTCGGCAGTAGTGGGCCTTGTCTCAGAATGCCCCCCAAAATTCCTCTTATTCTGGCCATAAAACTTCCGGTTCTCGGCCTCTTCTTCTTCAATGTCCATGACAGTTTCCCTTAGCTGTCGAAAATCCGTAATCATTGAAGTCATCCTCCTCAACTTGCCATAGATCGAGGGCTTGGTGCCCTTAATGATCATTTTAATCTGGTCCTTCTCAGAGGGCCGAGTCTGCATCTTCAGAAGCTGGCTTCTCCAGCGGTCTACATACTCCTTGAAGCTTTCTTCTGGCTTCTGCTTAGTGTTCTCCAAATCACGAAGTGACAAATCAATCTCTAAGTCTGTAACATATTGCTTCAGAAAAGCATCAGCTAGTTCCCTCCAATCTTCCTTAACCTTCTTCTCAAGGCTATGATACCAAACCACAGGAGCCCCCTCGAGTGACATCCCAAACATCTTTTGGACTTGGCGCTGTGATAGGCCCACTGAACTCATGACCGAGACATATTGCTGCAGATGGACTCTCGGGTCTCCATTCCCATTAAACTTGGCCATGTCGGGCATTCTGAACTGAGCAGGCAACTGTTCCTCAAAGGTCATCGCCTCATAGTCTAGTAAGTCTTCATCCTTACCCTTCATCTTACGGGTAACAGACTCTACCTGGTCACGGAGTTTCTGCAATTCTGCCTGAGACCCAACTGTTCTCCCAGTGGCATAATCAGCCATATCATTATCAAAAGCGGGGATGTCATCCCCCAATCCATTCGGAGTCTCCTCACGTCTTATATTCTCAGAGTTTCCCCAGCACGGGGCCACAGCCATATTTGTCATGGCAACAGTCAAGGCTTGCAAATGTTCGGTAATCTTGGCCAAACCATTTTCAACTGACCTATCCGGGATACCTCATTATCGGATGTACTCATGTCTGTTACCGGTCTTTTGGTGAGTCTTCCCTCTTCCCTAACCCAACGAGAGTCTATGATGGCTTTTAGAACACAAGGGTTAGCATGATGTATGTATGCATGGGGTGTATGAGATGTATGTAACGTATATAACACATTGAATCAACTAAAATCTTCAAACAAATCAGCTTATTATCATTTTAGAAGCTTTTGGGACAACTGTCATAAGAGTGAACCCGTCCCAGTTTAAATGGCCCAACGAGTTCATGTCTTATGGCAAAGAGCCCAACTAAATCCAAATGATAATATTCCGAACACAAGCACAAGGTGGCTGATGAGTGGTATTTATATCACTATTTCCCACTCATTTAATCTAATATTTTGAATAGTTTCTTGAGTTTTGTGAACGTTTTGATGTGTTTTGTGTTATTTTGTAGAAAAATAAAGTTTCAGGACATTCTGGAGGTTATTTGGAGTAAAACAGTGAAAATTGGCGAAAAAGGGCATTTTGGTAATTTCCAGCGTCGCGCCTCCCAGACATTCAGCGTCGCGACGCCCCGCGTGAGCCGAATCTGCTAACATGCGCCTGGTCAACGGTCAACAATTTGAGAAGTTTTGACTTTGCTAAAATGCGCCGTGCCACGTGTCACCATCACATCGAATCGGCTAACATGAACCGTGACACGTGTCAACATCATATGCTGCCGACACTCAGACTTGACACGTGTCGCCTCGTCATCAGCCACATCATCGGTCTACAAGTCAACCTTGCCACGTGTCGTGCCACATCATCAGCCACGTCAGCAAGTCAACCGAGTCAACTTGCCACGTCAGCCTCAGCCAATCACAGCATGACACGTGTCGCCACGTGTCACAATCCTATTGTGCCGACAATTGGAACACACGTCTTCGCCACGTCATCGCCACGTCATCAATGACGTCATCACAATAATTGTGTCTAGCCGCCTTGCCACGTGTCGCCTTCTCACCATGCCACGTGTCGCCCTCTCAGCATGCCACGTTTTCACTGTACCAAGCGTCGCGACGCTAGTGCAATTTGGGCGTCGCGACGCTGGAGCAAAAATTCCTATAAATACCGCGCGCGAATTTTCATAATTCAGTGTGCCTTTCTCTCTCTCATCTCTTTGATGAAGAGAGAGTTTCTCTCTCTAAAAATATTCTATTTTTATTTTATATTTTTTAGTTTGTAATTTATTTTAATTACTTTTGTAATAATAGTAATTTAATTTTTACTTTTTACTTTTTACAGTTTTTACTATTCACCATGTTGAAGTAACTTTTTCAGCTAGGGTGAAAGGTAATTATTTTACTATTGCTATTTAGATTAATCTCCCTTAAAAATAATATATTAACTATTTAAAATATTGACTTAATAAGGGATACCGCTATATTGGTCGGTTGGTAATTTAATTTAAATCTGGTTTAAACCTTACTAATCACGGATACCGCCAGACTGGTCGGTTGGTAAATTTATTTTTGGTTCCGCCTTAATGGCTGGTTGGACTTAATTTGACTTAATCAGGATACCGCCAGACTGGTCGGTTGGTAAATTAACACAAGTTTATATATTATTTTATGGGAGATATCTAAATTAGTAGTAGTAAAAGTAATTCCTTTTACCTTAGCATTTTATTTTATTGTAATTTATTTTTCAGCTTTTTACTTTATGTCTTTTACTTTTATGTATTTACTAGTCCTAGTTATGTGTTAGTTTTCTGAGGTTGTGATGACTTTTAATATCACCGGTTTATAAAGGGTTAAATTATAATTTGGGTAATATAAAGATTTATTTATTGAGTCTTAATCTTAATGCTTTTTATTAACTGGCCACTAATAAAATTGATAAGGTAAACTTAAAATGAACTAGACATAGGGATTTTAGGTTTAAAACCTTAGACTCAATAACTCACGATCTTCTTTGAGGATAGATAACCCTTTAATAGATTTCCTTACAGGATAGGAATATACCTGTTGGGCGGGGGTAGCCATAATTGGAACTAAATATTAATGAATCCAGTTAATTTGATTGACATAGACATATGGTTTAATTAAGTTAAATTGGATTTTGTAATTGACCATCGGAAGAGGCTTTTACATAATTTAGTGTTCCAGGTTAATAAATCAATATTTTACCCAATTATAAGATAACCACTTCATCTTTAAAATAATATTAAAAGAAATCACAACCCTAGATCTTTGTGTGTCTTTTGTTATTTTCCTTAGTATTTTCTTTTGTCTTTTTATTTATTTATTTATTTTGTAAAACCACTTTCAACCAATCAAACAATCATTCTCTTCTTCATTAATTAGATATCTGTAAATAAATAGATTCAACAATTAATAACAACAGTAGGAATTAAGTCCTCGTGGGATCGATATTTTTATACTACTTGAACGATACGTGCGCTTGCGTTATACGTGTGTGTTTACGCCGGTCAGTGGCCCACCAACACTTAGACGCCTTTGGCCCAATAGTCATGGAATACATCCTTGTCCCAGTTTAAATGGCCCAACAAGCCCATATCCCATGACAAATGGTCCAAATGGATCCAAACGATGATGTTCCCAAACACAAGCATAGAATAGAGATAATGCAAACATAATACTTTTTTTACATAATGGCCCGTCAACATTTCAGAAGCCTTGGGCCTAATAGTCATACTGTACGAACTTGCCCTAGTTTAAATGGCCCAGCAAGCCCGTATTTCTGACAATAGTCCAACTGCATCCAAATGAGGATGGTCCACAAGCACATACTCAAGGAATAATTGTTACTTTAACCATACAAACCGGTCTATGGGTGGGTTTGCAAGAGTATGGACAAAGGCTCTCACTGGCGAAGGATAGCCCACAACTAGGTCTCCCCACTCAAGGGTTCAAGCGACCAAGTGAGCATATCCCTTTTTATACACTAAGGTACATGCCCATGAGCTATGGTGTGTGACGGACTGTCAAATGGATTTCCCGTTGTAGATTCCCCAGAGGGAAGGTGGAGCGAGGCTCACTTAAATACCCAAGCCTCTTAGGCTCTTATCGCTTGGTGTCAGGAATAAACAACGAGTCCTCCAAATTAGTCCATCACAAAGGCTACGAGTAGATGGTCATGTAGGTATCCTCACAGCTTTTCCTTCTAGAAAGGTAGTGAGTGAAGGAAGACACCAAACCGTTACCTAGTCTCAAAGTGCCCTTGATTAAACCCTCACTTATCCACTATAGACATGGCCAATTAAAATTAAACATAAATCCACTCATTACAAGACAATATTTCGGGGCCAATTCTCTATCCCCAGTGGAGTCGCCAGACTGTAGGACAACAGGACCTGGGCGACGCCGTTCCTAGGCTCGCGGCACTAGTTGGGAAATACTAAATAATATGGAGTCGCCACCCGGTGTGAACCGGGACAAAGATTTAAGGCCGCACTCACCCCTCGCAAGGGAAGACCTCAAACCGTTGGGTTCGGAATGGTCCCTTACTCATGTCACTTGTAATGAAAGGATTTATGTAATAATTTAATCAAGCTTAAGTAACACTTATTTCCAAGAGTATCATGCTTCTAAATTTTCATATACAAAATAAAACTTATGTACACATTTCACATATATCTTACATTTAAAATCGCATGCTTAACATATTATCAAAATAGCAACGAACATACAACTTCATTTGCATATTACATTCAAGAAAACACAAGCACGAATATTAACCATACAAGCACACACATGGGCACTTTTCCAAGTGGTACGTGGAATTGTATCCCAAGTACAGACCGCACTACCGTCCATTCGGAATCGGCTACGGAATTTACGTCTGGGTTTCCATCCGATATACCGCAAGAAATAATACTCAAATGTTATCACGGCATAAGCATATGAACTGTAATACATTAACATATTTGCATTCATGCATGTGGGGATAGCTACTAGGAAAACTATGCATGAAATCTAATGAAGATGACTCAATTCAGTGGGTGCGCGTTCGTGTAGCGTTCGTAAACGCGTTCGAACGGTAAACAGAAGGTTCACGTTCGTGTAGCGTCTGAGAACGCGTTCGAACGGAACCAGACCTGATGCATTATCAAACTAAGAAAGTGCGTAGGCATTCGTATAGCGTTCGTAAACGCGTTCGAACGGTAAACAGAAGGTTCGCGTTCGTATGGCGTTTGATAACGCATTCGAACGGAAGTGAAACAGAATGTTCTCGTTCGTATGGCGTTTGTTAACGCGTTCGAACGGAAATGAAACAGAATGCTCACGTTCGTATGGCGTTTGTTAACGCGTTCGAACATAAGCGAGACCTGATGCATGACAAGGCAAAATACATGCGCGTTCGAGTTGCGTTCGTAAACGCGTTCGAACGGGAACAGACCTGATGCATGAAATGGGACGCAATACATAAACGACAAAACAAGGGGGGGCGCAGCGAAGTACTGCCGTAAAGGTGGCCTTTGGGGCTCTTGATCTCTCAAAGAGAGGACCTTTAGACCAACATACTAAGCCCATGCGCTCGACTGAATCATGCATACATAGAATGAAAAACAATAATATTAAACATAGTGTGCCCGATTGAACGTATCTTGTATCCAACCGAACACACATCAACCGGCGCGGCAAAGCCTCGTGGTAAAGGGCTTTAGCCCCTCCCCATAGGGGATCTCACATCGCACTTACTAAGCCCATGCGCTCGGTTGAATCATGCATACGAAAATAAAGGCAATCATATCAAACTAAGTATGTCCGATTGAACGTATTTCGCATTCAACCGAACACACATCAATCGGTGCGGCAAAGCATCGTGGTGAAGGATTTTAACCCTCCAATTAGGGAACCTTTCATCGCACTTACTAAGCCCATGCACTCGATCGTATCATACGGGAATAAACAACATGCAGAATTTAAATAACAAGAATTAAATAAACCAAAACAACACAAAACAAGAGAAGGTGCCGTTTACTCAAGTGGTACGTGGAGTTGTGTCCCAAGTACAGACCGCACTACCGTCCATTCGGATTCGGCTACGGAATTTACGTCTGGGTTTCCATCCTATATACCACAAGAGGCGACACTCTTCCATTCATCCAACACCCACAACACACATCGTACACACAACAAATGCCGCAAATACAGAAAATATAATTAAAATAAATGACCAGGAATTAAATAAGAATACGTGTGAGAAATACCCTCAGGTCTAACCTTTTAAGCTGTCTCTCGACTCGCGTTTCACGAAGATCGAAAGGGGTAAAGCTCCGCAACTTTTCTGGTTCACTGGTTTGCCTCTTCCTTCGCTGTTCGGCCCGCTCAAGCTACTGTTCCGACTCCGTTTTGCTGCTGTTTCCTTGTGATTTTGCTGCCGTGTCCTCTGTGTCCTCTGCTTACTGTTGGTGGGCTGTTTTGGTGTTCTTGGTGGACTGTTCTGTGTTTCTTTTTAGTGTGGTTTGGTGTGATTATTTCAAGGGTTATAAGTGCAGTTTATGTTACTGTTTAAAGGGATTTTAGGGACTGTTGAGAGTGATTTGGGCTGTTGTATTTTGTGTAATTTTCGGTGATGTGTGAAGGTTTAAAGGGGGTGATTTTCGGTGGTGATTAGGGTTGTTTATGCTTGTAGTTTCGGTGATATGAAGGTAAGGTTGAAAGGAATGATTTTTGTGATGTCTAATATTTCTTGCTATAAGTTGTATGTCTGAGCTAGAGAGAGATTGGAGAGGAGGGATGGCTAGGTTAGGGGTTGTTTATATAGAGAATGGCTAGGGCTTCACCTTGTCTCACAAGGAAGAGATTTGGTTTCCAAATAAGGAGAGATGGGAAAGGCATATACAAGATTGAGGGGGACAAAAATATTTTAATTTAGGAAGTTGTAATATTTAATTTGTGTTGGTTTAGGAATGCAATATTTTTAAATTGGTAGATGGCTTATTAGATTAGGAAGTCAAATATATGATTGGCTTTAATTGGTTAGGATTGATTTTAATTAGGCATGACATCTTTTTTAATTTAGTATATAATATTTGATTTATTTAAGTTAGGCAAGATTTTAGTTTAAGTTTGGTAAATATTTTATTTAATGTTTAATTAATTTAATTATTATCTTATTTAGTTAATGTTTAATTAATATTTATTTATTTAATTTGGGATGTGTTTTATGGGCTTTGGGGGGCCAAATGGGCTGAGGTGTGAGGCTAGCAGCAAAACCAGAATTACCGGCTCCGTTCGAACGCCTCCTCGCACGCGGCACGAACGTCCGCAATCTTCACGAGGTTCGAACGAAGTAACGAACGCAGCACCAACGAAGACAGTGAACTTGTGGAATGAACTTGATGACATACTTTTCCCCGAATTTCCCCTTCCGACCTCCGTTTCCCGCAATATCCTTAGCTAAAAAGGTAGTGCCTCCAATTGAGACTCATCATCGGGTTTCACATGCGAAAATGCAATGCCTACCGCGTAAATCAAATCGTTGTTGGAACATTGGATGATCCTTAATTCAAAGATTAATTAATTGGATTAGATTGATTGAAAACATGATATGTGTGAATACATGGATGTATTGTATGAAAATGTATATCAGATGGATATTAGATGGGTGAGGGCAATTTTGAAAATTATTGTAATAAATTTAGAATTTATTAAATTGGACCTGCGTGTCCAGCCTTTATCTCTCGACTCTTTGTAATCCTCTTCTCACCAATTCCCCTCAATGTTAATGAGGTTTCTTTATTGTATTATGTAATTGGGTAGAAGTTAGAATGATGCTAGCCGGGGAGAGGAAATGGACTGACGGATCCTGTCTTGAAACGCACTGGATATCACGAGCATCAGTCCACACCCAATGAACATGCAGGGGTCTGATCATGAATAGATCATTGCCCTGACTGCCATCAAAGTGTGGAAGATAACTCATATATCTCATTGTGGTATCTCAAGTCGAATTATTACTATGCTCGCTCAACTCGAGAATGTTCCTATTGACGTTGGTGTACCATCTATTAAGAAACCTTCAGTGAGTCATTCAATGTCTTATCAAATAAACACTTACATGTCTATATGAGTCTCCCGAGACTCATGGTTCACTGGGATAAACCATCGGACCATGTCACGATATACGACATGTGTTGGTCTCAGCGGATTTTGCTAACTGACCCGTGTTAGTAAATCTTGACCAGTAACTTTATTTAAGGATATACAAATAATAGTGCGCTTCCCAATGTCAATTACAAGTTATGTTGTAACTGCGCACTATATTGTAAATCCTAAGGTTTTTGTCTAATATACATGTATCACTAAACCATATTTAGTTTTGATCTAATTATAATCAGATATCTAATCGTAATTAGATCGAATAAGCGTATAAAAGACAAGGGTGCTACCAATAATTAAGTAATATTATAGAAAATAGAATTGCTCGTATTTATGAATAAGATATAAATACGATCCGGATTGGCACTCTGAGCACCAACCCTAACAATATAACCATCAATAATCATACCCTTCAAAAATACTTCTTCTCAAACACCATTTTTTTTTTAATTTACCATACTATATCCTACCATCTCAAATCTCTGTTAAAGAATAATCAACGAATGCATATTTAGTTCGATCTAATTATAATTAGATATCTAATCGCAATTAGATCGAATAAGCGTATAAAAGACAAGGGTACTACCTATAATTAAGTAATATTATGGAAAATAGAATTGCTCGTATTTATGAATCAGATATAAATACGATCCGGATTGGCACTCTGAGCACCAACCCTAACAATATAACCATCAATAATCATACCCTTCAAAAATACTTCTTCTCAAACACCAATTTTTTTTTAATTTACCATACTTTATCCTACCATCTCAAATCTCTATTAAAGAACAATCAACGAATGCAATAATTTTATTGAAACAAAAATTTATAAACGAAATACAAATCAAACCAAAAACTTAAAAACAAGTAATAAAATCAACAACAGAAACTTACAGAATAATCAACAGAAACTTACAGTACAAGTAAACAAAATCAATACTGACTAGTGAAGATTGAAGCTAGCGTATGAGGCTATGTCCTATAGCAGAAATTCGCCATTACTCTTGTGCTTGTAGTTCGTTGGACGTCTGCCACCAGGATACAATAATCTGCAAGTCGAAAATCCGCACGGAATATTTCGACCCCTGGCGAATCTACTGGATGTTTTGCTTTTCGTTTTCAAGGATCAACACTTGGAAAAACTATCAATTTCAGAAGTTCTATGTCTGCCTTTCTCTGCAAACTATTTTGTATTTTATATACAAAAATGGAAAACGTTTTTAGATTAAAAAGATGCAAACATCTTTCCAGTTTTTTTAAAGGGTTGTGTTGATCAGACACAACCTTCTGATTCAAATCCAAAGTTCAAAAAAGAAAAAAATATTTTAAAGTTAGCAAGACATTTATGAATCCCCAAGGCCCATCTTTGACTTAATTAAATATATATTAAATATATTCATTAAATATAATACCAAGCTAACAATCCCTCAAGCCCAAGCCCAATTTTTTTTCCAATTTAATATAAATGTTTAGAAAACACTTATAAACCTTTCATCTTCCATTTACTTTTTAGATGTGAGACTACTCCCACTATTTCTATACAAACTCTATAATCTCGAACCAAGCGAAGCTTAATATAAAGTATGCATGATAGAAAATTATGAAAATGATTGAAGGCCATTTAAATGTAAATTGGTAGCTAGAAAAAACGTGGAGACAGTTAATAATGATGAAATAGAAATAAAGTATTTGGAAGACAGAGTAAGAGTGATTTTACAATGACATCCATTATTTTATAAAATACAAACATTGGGATATAAAATTTCCAAAATAAAAAAAAGAGAGAAAAAGTAAAAGGGTATATTTGATAAGATTCCATAATCAAGATAATTGAAGGGAGAAAATCAAGGAATATCTTTTTTTGAATCCTTTGTAATTATATCTTTTATCTAGTAGTTAATCTCTTTCCTATTTCAAATTTCAATCATTCTGTATTTATAGTACTAAATGTCATTGTAAATAATAAGAGAAAATATATTCTTCTTCAACTTGTCCCCTTCATTTCAACATGGTATCAGAGCCCAGATCTCTTCTCTAATTTTTTTTTTTCTCCTCAAATCTCCAACCTCCGTTCCAATGGCCTCCGACGGTACCCAAAATGTCATCCCCAACACCCAAGAACCTACAAAACCTTTGATCATAGTTGCCATCCACAACTCAATCAAACTCACATCAACAAATTATCTCTCCTGGAAAACCCAAATTGAAGCCATTCTCATCGGCTACGATTTACAAAAACACATTGATGAAAAATCATCAAAACCCCACAACGCACCGTCACCACCAATAATGTCCCTTCACCAAATCCCGAATATCATACTTGGCTACGCCAAGACAAACTGATCTTTGCAGCTCTGGTCGGCACCCTATCACCATCGCTAGTCCCTCTCATCACCCAATCCACACCACCTCTGAAGCCTGGCAAACACTAGCCAACACCTATGCCCGTCCATCTCGGGGTCACATCAACAACTCAAAGATCATCTTAAACACATCACCAAAGGCCCCTAAAACCATTACCGAATACATGCAATTCATCAAAACCACAGCCGATCAACTTGCCGCCCTTGGTAAACCTCTTGACCATGAAGATCTAATTGAAAAGTACTTGACGGCCTTGACGATAACTATCAGTCCATCATCGACTCTGTCAATGGCCGTGATTCCACTATTCTCTTTGATGAACTCCATGAAAAACTCATCAACAAGGAACTATCTATCCGCAACAGGACCAGCTCCCTTTCCCACCCGGCTTCCGCACATCCCACCAATGTTCGCACCTACTACCGACCTCATCCTAACAACACTGCCCAGACTGGTCGGTTTGCACCCACCACCAACCCCCAACTCCCCAGAAACTCTACCACAAACACCAGAACCGACCGACCTCCTCCTCGACCCTTTCTTGGTCGGTGCCAATGGTGCCGCAACCAAGGCCATGTGGTTCTTCAATGCCCTCTCTTCCGCCAAAACTTCCCAGGTGCGCAACCCCCAACCAGGCCGACCAACTCGCCCAGCCCTCGCCCAACAATCCCTGGCAATATCAAGCAAATGTTACCACCCACCCTTCAACCAACCCTGCCTGGCTTCTCGACAGTGGAGCCTCACATCATGTCACTACTGATCTCAACAACCTCGCTCTCCACCACCCTTATGACGGCACAGATGAAATAATGATTGGTGACGGCACTGCACTCCCCATTTCCCACCATGGTTCTACCTCTCTTAATACTTTAACTAACTCCTTTACATTATCTAATGTGTTATATGTTCCCCATATGAAACGTAATCTCATCTCCATTTCTCAATTTTGCAAGTCCAACAACACTTCCATTGAGTTCTTACCATCTTCTTTTCATGTGAAGGATCTTCGCACGGGGGCAATTCTGTTACAAGGTCGGACTAACGATGGTGTATACGAATGGCCGACCTCCCCCACTCAGTCCCTCCAATCGCCTTTTCAAGTGTCAGCACCTCTGTACCTGAGTGGCATCATCGGCTCGGGCATCCCTCGTCGTCCATCTTTAAACGAATCCTGTCTTCATTTAATTCTGCTGTTTCTATTTCCTCTCTATCAAATTTTCATTGTAATGCTTGCCAATGCAATAAAAGTCACAAATTACCGTTCTCTTCCTCTACTCTCACTACATCTGCACCTCTTGAAGTTATATATACAGATTTATGGACTTCCCCGGTCTACTCCTTCGATAACTTCAAATACTACATAATCTTTATCGACCATTTCACCAAATACATATGGCTTTTTCCCATAAAACGAAAATCTGAAACCGTGATGTCTTTGTGCGCTTCAAGGCACTAGTCGAAAAATTCTTCCAACGCCCTATCATATCACTCTACTCTGACAATGGGGGGGGAATACCAAGCCCTCTCTTCCTTCTTAACATTCCATGGGGTCTCCCATCTCACTTCCCTTCCTCATACTCCTGAACACAATGGGTACTCTGAACGTCGTCATCGACATATCGTCGAGACAGGTCTTTCTCTTCTTACTCACTCCTCCATGCCTCTCTCATATTGGCCATTTGCACTCTCCACTGCTGTCTATCTCATAAATCGCATGCCTACACCAACCTTAAACAACAACTCTCCTTATCTCAAACTCTTCGGTCATTTCCCGAACTACTCGAAACTTCGCAGCTTTGGCTGTCTATGCTACCCTTGGCTCCGTCCTTACACATCTCACAAACTCGAGTCTCGGTCCTCTCCCTATGTCTTCGTCGGATATTCTCTCACTCAGCGGGCTTATCTATGTCTCGAGCCGTCCACCAATCGGCTTTACACCTCTCGACATGTCCGCTTCGTTGAGACCCTTTTTCCTTTTGCCACCTATCCTGTGTCCACTTCTCGTGCCACTCCTCACACCATATCTGAATGGTGTTCCATGACATTACCGGTACTGGAGTCACCCTTGCAGAATACCGACCCTGCAACCCCACAAAATTCCGCACCACTCAATCCCCATATCCGACCACAACCTCCATCTAACATTACCATCACTTCTCAAACCCCAACCGATCACATCGGTCCTGTCGGACATAACCAATCCAGGGCATCCTCATCTATTACCAATCAAACCAATCCTGGCCGACCACATACACGGCCTGAATTACCACACCTAGCCAATCACTCAAACATCAACCGACCCCATGTGCATCCAAGTCAACCACCCATCGCCGACAACCCACGGTCCAACCGACCTCATACAACCAGCCCGATCACAACCCACCCAACTACACAGCCCACGACCCTCCACCTGCTCAATCCCGACCACCAAAGAACACCGACCACACCAACATATACCGACCACTAGACCACTCAACTACAACACCCGTGACCGACCACCAAAACACCGACCCAACACATGAACACTCAAACCACCACCCACCGAGACCGACCACACTACCAACGAACACCTTCATGAACCCTCAACTTCACCACCCATACCCAACCACCCAATAACCGACCACCCCCATACACCCTCCATCTCACCCCGTGTCATTGTCACACGTTCCAAAAACAACCTTCACAAACCAATCCAAAAACTTAACCTCCACGCCCAGCTTCAGCAACCTAATCTGGAACCCAACACCATTACCCAAGCCCTCAAGGACCCTAAGTGGCGCCATGCTCTGTCAGAGGAGTACAATGCTCTTCTTCATAATGGGACATGGGAACTAGTGCCACCCTGTCCCGACCAAAACCTGGTCGGCTGTAAGTGGATCTTTCGCACCAAATTTAATCCTAATGGTTCTATTGACAGGTACAAAGCTCGATTAGTTGCCAAGGGATTCCATCAAAGACCTGGCGTGGATTATTATGAAACCTTCAGTCCAGTCATCAAGCCGACCACAGTTCGGATTGTTCTCAGTCTTGCGGTTAGTCAAGGATGGTCTCTCCGACAACTTGACATCAACAATGCCTTTCTTCAAGGCACTCTCACTGAAGATGTTTATATGTCACAACCTTCGGGCTTCATTGATCGGGATCACCCCAATCACGTCTGCAAACTTCGCAAAGCCATCTACGGCCTCAAACAAGCTCCTCGAGCATGGTACCATGAACTGCGTCAATTTCTTCTACAGTCCGGCTTCACCAACTTCATGGCCGACACCTCACTGTTCATCTTCACCAACGCCCAAACCACACTCTATCTCCTAGTCTATGTCGACGATATCATCATAACTGGAAATGATGTTGCAACTGTCCGCCGATTCATAGACCAACTCTCTAACCGCTTCTCACTCAAGGACCTTGGCCAACTTGCTTATTTCCTTGGGGTGGAGGTTACTAGCCACAACGACGATTTTCCTTAGTCAACGCAAGTACATTGCCGATCTGCTCACCAGAACCACATGATCACCGCCAAGCCAGCCTCAACTCCTCTGGCGACAAACCCGACACTCACGTTACAATCTGGATCTCCCTTACCTGATCCGACCGAGTACAGAACTATTGTCGGGAGCCTCCAGTATCTCTCACTCACTCGACCAGACATTGCTTATACTGTCAACAAACTTTCTCAGTTTATGCATCAACCGACCGATGAACATTGGCATGCAGTCAAGCGTCTACTACGATATCTCTGTGGCACTCTGGACCATGGCAGATTTCTCCGCCGAAACTCCCCTCTCTCACTCCATGCCTTTTCCGACGCTGATTGGGCTGGCAACAAGGACGACTTCACCTCCACAGGTGCTTACATAGTTTATCTGGGTCATAATCCTATTTCCTGGAGCTCCAAGAAACAACGCTCTGTTGCACGCTCATCCACTGAGGGCGAGAGTACCGATCAGTGGCCTCCACTGCTGCCGAACTTAGATGGATTTGTGCTCTCCTTACTGAACTTGGTGTCACTCTCTCTCTCCAACCAGTAATCTACTGTGACAATATTGGGGCAACCAATCTCTGCTCCAATCCTGTTTTCCACTCACGTATGAAACATGTCGCGCTTGACTACCACTTCATCCGAGAACAAGTTCAAAATGGTCTACTCCGGGTCTCCCACATCTCTGGAGCTGATCAACTAGCGGACGCTCTAACTAAACCGCTTGCTCGGTCTCCTTTCAATTCAATCAAGTCCAAGATCGGACTCTCTCCACGACCGTCCATCTTGCGGGGGCATGATAAGATTCCATAATCAAGATAATTGAAGGGAGAAAATCAAGGAATATCTTTTTTTGAATCCTTTGTAATTATATCTTTTATCTAGTAGTTAATCTCTTTCCTATTTCAAATTCAATCATTCTGTATTTATAGTACTAAATGTCATTGTAAATAATAAGAGAAAATATATTCTTCTTCAACTTGTTCTCTTCATTTCAACAATATTAACTTCACATTTGAAAACGCATTGTTGTATGTTAAATATCGAAAGTCAGTCTTGCAGGACTCCTTCAACCCTGGCAGCTGGATATTCCACTTGCAAACCGTTGAATCTCTTGTGTTTTTTCCATTTATCTTGCAGCAATTAAATTGCAATAATGGTTGACCAATTTTTGTACATATTTTATCATGAATTCAGTGAATTTTAGTTTCTTTTTTGTTATTGAATATTGAGTTCATACGATCATACAAATTTAATGGAATTAAAATGAACAACTAGTTTATATGATCATTTAAAATAGATATAGTGGAATTAAAATTGTACACATATTTATCAACAAGTATTAACTTCTTTGGTCAAAATATCCTTATAATTACATAAAGTATGTCTTGAGTTCGATGACTTATGATTTATTAATAAAAATAATATACTTACACACACTTATTCCTAAAGTTTTTCAACTCTCTCACTGTAACTACAGTAATTTACTGTAGCTTACTGTAGCTACAGTGAGAGAGCTGGGAAACTATATGGATAAGTGTGTGTAAATGTATCATTACTCTTATTAATTTACATAGTTTGGTTTTTTTTATTAGCTTTGTTTTATCTTCTTTCAGAATTTTTTCTCATCTCCTTCAGGATCTAGTGATCAACTTTCGAGACCTTGTCATTAGTGATCCGCAAAATAAAATATAATTTTCTAGTTGTGATAGAATGTTTCAATTTCTCTTTATAGCGTCTCGACATATATATCGAAGAGAACCAACTAATTCTGTGTTCGAGTGATATTTCATCCTTAACCATAACTTCGTTGTTTCTTCATCATAAGTTGGTTCACACCTCTATTTAATTTTACCGATGTTTCATCCTGATCATAGATGTAACAATTATCCTATGATTATAAAATAATTTAAAAAACATAGTGTATTATCACTTTAACAATGTAGCCACGCAATGGCTAACCGTGTGAATGACATTGCGGACCAATAATTACGCTAACAATTTCAAGTAAGTTGGTGATTGAATTCATGTTTTTTTTTGCCACGCTTTCAGCTCAAGATATGTTTGATAACTATAATTCTAAAGTCAAAAGCCAAATCATCATCATCTAATTCTTTTTTTTACTATAAATAACAAACAACCTAATGATGTTATCCATCCTTAATCTAAACAAATCCCAAAAAAAAAAAAAAAAAAAAAAAGTGATCATGACTCTTAATACGAAGCTTTCATTACTCTCAATTCTTCTCCTCCTATCCATTTCATCATGGGAAGCAACAGCAGCGACTTCAGATTCTGTCCATGCAAAATTTATTCAATGTCTTTCAAGCCATTCTCAGCCATCCCATCCAATCTCTCCAGCAATCATCACTCCCCAAAACTCTTCGTTTTCTTCTATTTTGGAATCTCAAATTCGAAATCTGCGTTTCAATACAACTTCAACTCCAAAGCCCTTTCTCATCATAACCGCTCTGCATGAATCCCACATCCAAGCTTCCATCATTTGCGCCCGTAAACATGGCCTCCAAATGAAAACCAGAAGTGGCGGCCATGACTTTGAGGGCTTATCTTACGTATCCCAAGTCCCATTCTTCATCCTGGACTTGTTCAATCTCCACTCCATTGATGTCGACATCGCATCCGAGACTGCTTGGGTCCAGACCGGAGCAACTCTCGGAGAACTTTATTTTCGGATATCCGAAAAAAAGCAAAACTCATGGCTTCCCAGCTGGGATTTGCCCTACTGTCGGTGTTGGCGGACACATTAGCGGCGGCGGCTACGGCGCTATGATGAGAAAATTCGGGCTGACCGTCGATAATGTTGTTGATGCGAAGCTCATTGATGTAAATGGGAGAATATTGGATAGAAAAACAATGGGTGAAGATTATTTTTGGGCTATCAGGGGAGGCGGAGGAGCAAGTTTCGGAGTTATTCTTGCTTATAGAATCAAACTCGTTCGTGTCCCGGAAACGGTCACCGTGTTTCAGGTTCATAGAACATTGGAAGAAAATGCTACTGAGATTGTGTATCATTGGCAACAAGTTGCTTCTAAGCTGCCTGATGATCTCTTCCTCAGGATTATACTCGATGTTGTTAACGGCACAAAACCTGGAGAAAAAACTGTCAGGGCTTCGTTTCTTTCGTTGTTTCTTGGAAACAGCACTAGACTTTTGTCTATATTGAATAAGAGCTTGCCTGAACTGGGGTTAGCTAAATCCGATTGCATTGAAACAAGCTGGGTTCGATCAGTTCTTTTCTGGACTAATTTCCCAATTGATGCTCCAACGAATATTTTGCTCAATCGGACATCTCCAACGCAGGGTTTTTTTAAGGGGAAGTCTGATTATGTGAAGAAGCCGATTCCGAAAAATGGGCTGGAATTTATATGGAGAAAAATGGTTGAACTAGAGATACCGCCCATGATTTTCAACCCTTATGGCGGGAAAATGGCTGAGATTCCATCAACTGCGACTCCATTTCCGCACAGAGCTGGAAATTTATGGATGATTCAGTATGTAACAAGTTGGAATAAGCCAGGGAAGGATGTAGCAGATCAATATATGGATTTGACCAGGAAACTTTACAGTTACATGACTCCTTTTGTGTCCAAGAATCCTAGGGAAGCGATTTTCAACTACAGGGATTTAGATCTGGGTATTAATCACAATGGAAAAGCAAGCTATCAAGAAGCAAAAGCTTATGGGATCAAATATTTCTTGGATAATTTTTATAGATTGGTTAAAATCAAGACCAAAGTTGATCCTGAGAATTTCTTTAGGAATGAACAAGGCATTCCGGTTCTTCCACATTACAACGGAGCTGAATATACAATTTATTAATACAGGAAGTAAATGTTTTATTGTTGTATTTTATTGCTTGTAAGATGAAGAAAAGTAAGATTGTTCTTTGTTTATTGAAAATAAAATTATGCATCTAGGGTTTGATCGAGTGGTTTTCAAATAATTTTATTTGATTAATTATTGGAGTTCGAATCCTAGAAAAATAAATGCTAAAAATTTTAAAATTTTTATTTTGTCCGTTTTTACATTTGAAAAAACAAAAAAAATTTAAAAAATATAGCTACTCTATGTAATCAAAATCTATTTGAATATATTTGATAATTTGTGTTGGTCCTTTCTTGACCTTTTTTTTTTTTTTTTTTTAGGATTAGCCAAATAATCAATTATCACAAATTAATTATTCCAAATAACATATAGAATATAAATTGTTGAAAATAAATGAGGCAGAAGATTTTTACATATATTTGGAAAACCTTTCTTTCATCCGCTGGACAACGTCCATAGATAAACAACTCACTAAGAATTAGAGATTATAGTCTAATGAGACAACTTAAGTAATCTTGCAGTATCTTATCTATTTAATATTATCCACTTATTCACAACTAAGATTCACGACCACAGCCTAAGACAGACAACCAAGATATACTTATAAGTAATCTTGCAGGAATAATTTGTATTCCTGAGCCTCAACTAACGAAAATCGGATATGATATATCCTAAAATTTCACAACCTGGATCACAGTCCAGCGCCAAAAATATGACTTGCAAGAGGACCTCCGGTCCCTACGAAAGTCATATAAAATACCCATTATCAATACTTAGGCTTTGTGCCTAAAACTATACATACAAATCAAATCTCTCATTTATACACATACAAAACAACGTGCCCAATATGACTTAAAACATAATAAAAATAAATAGACTTCTATACACATATACATTCCCAGGACTCTAAAGTAAGTTACTGCAACTTAGATGATTCCATCTTCTCGAGCATGACTTTCCAAAGACTTGTGTGGCTGACCAATCGGGTTGCCAACCTATAAAACTAGAAAACTGATTTGGTGTGAGTTATGAAACTCAGTAAGTAACCTTGCACGTACCATAAAAACAAGAATATTTGAAAATATAATAAATATATAAACATTTATACGTTTGGTTATTTATCGGAAAACCTTTTAGATTTCGTTATATACTTTACATTCTCTTTATACAAAGTCTACCGAAAATATTTACATAAACCGATACAGAAACTGAGTTAATAAGCATACAAAATAAAAAATAAAAACTTAAAAAAAATTGTAATGTCCAAAATAATTTCATTACGAAATTAAATTCCTTTATCACATAACCGAAAATGAAGCATATTTGAAATATCATCAAATCGGAAAGTTTAAAACTTCCTTTAATAACAAATCGAGCAGAATTCTTTTATATGAATAACCTAGGGGTGTTCATGGGTCGGGTCGGGTTTTTTTTTTTTTTTTTTATAAACCCGATCGGGTTGGGTCAATCAGGTCGGAAGACCCGAAACCCGAAATTTGTGAGAGGAACCTACGCGGGTCGGGTCAAAAAGTTTTGGGTTGAGTCGGGTCAACATAATACTGTTAAGTTTCCTTGCTGATATTCTAATAGTTATTTAGTCAAATCGGCCTTTGTGGGCTAATAGAGCCCTTTATTTGATTATGAATTTGGTTGTATTTTCCAATTCCTAATTTCCCACTGTGAATTTCATCGTGGTTTGCATTTTCGATGTTCAGTGGGCTTGATCTCTTACTCTTAGTTATGCTACTTGGTACTAGTTTTTGTTGCTTTGCAGAATCCCTGATGTTGGGTTCCCTGCTTTGGTTATTGGGCATCATTTGTCTATTCACTGTGCCCAAACCGATCCAGTCAGATCTGGAGTCAGTTCCACTGCTTCAAGGGGTAGAAAAGGCTCCCGAAAATCTGGCTCTAAGAGAAGCAGAAAGTAGGCCTTTTACATTCTCATTTGTAAAATATCGGAGATGCAAAGTTTCAAGAATAAGGATGAAACTGACTTTGCATGTTGTTACTGTAAGGTTTATTCTAGGTCCCAAGATCAAACAAGCAATGAAATCATGTGTGAAAACATATCAAAGGAGTTGCGGAATACTCACATCGATCGGTTGAGATGATTCGGCAACAAACAAAATTGATTTTGCCCTCCATTTCCACGCCCACTGCATGTAGATTTTCTGCCCACTGTTTTCAGTTTTGCTTCATCTTTTGAGCTTCGAATCTTCGTCGAATGATTCCCGGCTCATGGATGAGTTTCCCTAACACCTTCGCAAGTCTCTCGGAGTGCTAGCTCCGCTTGATTTTGCCACAAAATCAAGGCACAAATGCTTCCCTTCTCACGGCAAAATGAAGAAACCAGTGAGTTTATTCACTGCCCATTTGGGCGTGAATTGTATGAGAGAGAGAGAGTGGGAAAATTGTGTATTAGTTGGTCAAACCTTTTCCAAAAATGGTTTATATATTTTACCATAAAATACATAAAATATTAACCAAATAATTATTTAAAATAAATGGTAAATACTTTCCACCAACTAGGCACTATTCCAACCAAACACATCATTATTCCTTTTCACTTTATTAAAGTGACATGTCTTTCAATCAATCAATCAC
The DNA here is from genome assembly GCA_019454045.1 of Zanthoxylum bungeanum. Taxonomy (NCBI): domain Eukaryota; kingdom Viridiplantae; phylum Streptophyta; class Magnoliopsida; order Sapindales; family Rutaceae; genus Zanthoxylum; species Zanthoxylum bungeanum. The sequence goes on from SKCR01027452.1 coordinate 65,573, forward strand.
ATCAATCAATCACATCACTCAAAGTGATGTTTGATTTGACATTTTGATGTGACGAATGATTTGACTTGCGTTGCCGCAATCGAATTCGAAATACGATTGCGCTCGTAATCACTCTCGGGCTCGAGTTCGCTAATTCCCAATTAGCGAATTTTCCGTTGCGTTGTAATTAAATGATTACGCCTAGCGAATCCACTATTCACGTCGCTAACGAATTAATTCTAAATTTATTCGTTCGCCCGAATTAAAATCCAATTTCAATTCCGAGTCGAAATCCAATTTCGTTCAATATATCGAATATATTAACTTTACCGATTAATTCCGAATTAATCGTTTTCTCTCTTTAGACGATATTTTATCCTAGATAAAATATCTCCGTAATTAATCCTAGATTAATTTTCACTCTCATCAAATTAATCCCAAATTAATAAATGTGCGAGTCATACGTCATCGGTGTATCATTGGGAAGCGACCCATGAGATCCCCAGATATGTTGGCAGTAAATACGGTCGTCGGAGTATCCGAACACGTACGTACCAAGTACCACGTCCTACCGATTTACAAGACAAGATTAGCTTCTAGCAAAACGCCATGCCTACCCAATTCTCTGGAAATATTCTTACAGGAATATATAAGGATCTATATCAGGCGTAGTATACTAAGTATCGTGCATATCGGCCTAGTATCGGATAGTCACGTGCTAGGCCTGGGGCTGGATAAGTGTCTGCCCCGTACGAAGCACATGTCGGATGTCTGGTAACTAGTCTCTATAATCGGATATACATGACCTTGTCATAATATCCCGATGGCTGCAGCACCTCAGAGTACTAATACCGTATCCTGCGTGACATCATCTCCACTATGACTGGAGTGATACTTCCGTCTTGACATCACACCCAATACTCTATGATTCTCAATATACTCAGCTTCGGCGTACACAGAACCGGTTAGAGTCCTAGACGACCTCAACTAAAGTATATTGATTGTCGTAAGCATTAGCGGTGCAAGTCTCAGGTTAAGACCAAATACACCTACCCTGATTTCGGATTCCCATAGACACATAGTCATAATACCAATGGGATTCCGAGGGGTCTATCCAGAGTGAAGCTGTTTCCCGTACCATCGGTGAAACACAACCTCCTACCGCACTTGCATAAGTATCCAATACTTAAGTATATGAGAACTACGCCGTTGTGCCCTCACAACGCTCATAAGTGCGATACCAGCCTATTCCGCATTATCGATGTCCAGTCTCGATAATACTACGACTAGGGATATTTAATGATTAATCCTTCGTGAACCGATACTGTCTCATATCATCTCAATCCAGGAACTAATCATACGGACCTCTCTTCATTTATACATCTAAGGTGATCTAATCACAAATGATGAGAGTGCAATTTCCTTGTCACATAGTTAATTTGTACAACAACACCATGATCTGTACAAATAGTGACGCTATGGGTCATATTATCCAACAATCTCCCCCTTGGAACATAGCCAGTCACTCAAGTGTCGTACACCCGAACTATGTACGGTTCGCTCAAATTTCTGAGAAAAGGTTTTCGTCAGCGGATTTTCATGATTATCGTCTGACGCGATTTATACGATCATCAAATCGCCACGATGTATGATCCGAACGAATCAGATGAATATAGAAGTATATATATCTGGATCGTTGATGAGACCATTAATTCTTTAGGCTGTGCTGACGCCTAGCTCAGCAGCTAACAGAATTATATCTAATCCAATTAGATTTATTATCGACCCAAATGGCTTCTATTGCTGTCTCAGCTGCAGCAATAATCCGCATTTGTTGTTTATTCGGCAACAATATCTTGCTTGGAAGATTTCCAGCTCACTGTCCCGTTATTCAAACTTTATAGTACCATAGTATTTAACTGTTTGGAACTTGCAGCAGTGATCTCAGTCACTTCAAGTTCTCAATCTCCATAGTCTAAGACAACATCTTTAGTTCTTCTAAGATACTAACAGATGTTCTTAACTTTAATCCAGTGACTGTCACTTGGATTGTCATGATTGTGACTCCATATGCTCAAAGCGTATGAGACACCAGATCAAGTACATTTTAAATGTACAATTTCCCAGAGAGTGTTAACAACTCCAAATCTATCCCAGTAGATCTTTATTCCTTGAATAAAGGTTGTTACTCTCCAGAATTCTACAAAGAATTTATATGAAAGCCATGCTTTCACTAATTATTTTATGGGAATTACATTGTCAGTGCGCTCCCACTAACCTCCTTATATACACAAGAATCATTTCGTTTTGAGTCAAATCATAAACCATTATGATTACTTCAAAACGACAGTTCCAAGAACCTAATGCTTGCTTCAATCCAAACATGAATCGAATAATCCACAAACCTTGTTTGTCGGTTATACAAAATCGTCAGGATGTTGTAAACATCCTCCAAAAGGTTTCCTTTTCAGGAAAGTGATTTTGATCTTTAACTGACACATTTCATAAATGAAATATGCAGTAACATCAAGCATCATCAAAATGGATTTACCATGGCAACAGGTAAAAGGTTGAACCGTTAATAACACAATGTTGATAACGATACCTTTCCGTCACAAGCCTAGCTTTGTACGTTGATATGTTGCCATCCATGTATGTCTTTCTTGAAGACGTTTACAGTACCAATAGGCACAATGCCTTGTGGTACAAAAACTAGTATCCAAACTTAGTTGTTATACATGGAATCCATTTCAGACTTATGGCACTTTGCCATAATAGGGAGTCGATACCTTGTATCACTTCCTCAAACCATAGTCGGTTGGTATACCTCCATAAGATTGACATCTTCATGAGGTGAGATCAGAAACTCATACCCTAGGTTGTTTTCTGAATCTCTTCGATCTACGTAGTTCTTGTGTATTCGAAGATTAATGGTATAGTTTCATCCTTGATGAACTATTTGAGTTCCATTTAGGACTTCGTACCTATAATAGTATCACTCCGATTTTCATCTAGTTTTACCATTCTCCCACTGACCACTGCATATCAGTATTTCTCTTAGGAAAACCGCATGGTGAGCAACAATCATATTGTTCTCATGTGAGATTTATAAGTACTATACTTATGGTTTCCCTTAGGATAACCTATATTTGGCCCTTATCCAATTTGGGTTTTAATTTGGTATAATCCAAATTTTATGCCCGGCATACCCAAATTATCAGGAATGAGAAACCTTGTTTCTTTCCTGTTCATATCCTATATGATATCTGTCATACAGATTTTCATGGAACCTTATTCTAAATAAGTTTTGCACTGTTAATACATATCCGTTGAAGGAAATGATAGCTCAGAGCGACTCAAGTTTTAACCTTATCACGTCCAACAAAATTCAGTTTTTCGTTCGGACACACCGTCAAACTGACGTGTCTCGGGAGGAGTCCTCATCTGAAAGAATACCGTACTCTTTCATGTATGTTTGAAACTTACTGCTTAAGTATTTTTCATTACGGTCTTACCGTGACGGTCTAATACTATAGCCGATCTGTTTGTCTAATTCGTGTCGAAACTCTAAAAGTTTCCGATTTGTGTTCTTCAAAAGAAACACATAACCATAACGTGATGCCACATCCGTTAAGGTCACGAAATATTCATATTCACATCTAGCTTAGCTAGATATGGGCCCACTTACTTCACCATGAATAGGGCTAATAGATCGGTGGCATTTTCACTATTACCAAGTAAATAGTGTTTTAGGTACTTTACCTAATAAACTAGATTCGTAGACCTTATTTGAATAGTCAAATCAGTCCTAGTACCCACTCTTCAAAAGTGCGGATATACGAGTCTTGTTTAATTGTTTCCCAGATAACAATGCCACAAATAAGTCTCTACTGATCAAATCAGTTTGAGCTATTTATTTGTCATTTTATATGTTTGAGATTTTTAATTATATTCAAAATATAAATTCTGTTATTCACATCTAATGTGTTTATCTCAGTATCATCTTTATATAATGAAACACTTAGTGTTCTAGAATATAAAGGTTTTATCCACAATGGATTATACACTGATATAGAGATAATGTCTCTAGTCAAACTAGTTACATTATAACAGTTCCTAATTTAAGTACATACCCGAAGGGTAGTTCCTAAACTTAGGTATCTACGGTCGAAACAACGACTTTCGTCCCGTTTCCAATTTGCAGAGCAATCTCAGCTTGAAGTCAGTATCCTGCTCATAGCAGATTCTGAACATCGATACATATATTTTATGCACCACACTAAGTATTTAAAATCTAATTTCAATACTAGTTGTGAACATAACTTCGACAAACATTCTTAAAGTCAGAGCCTTGCCCTTTCTTTAATTCCTTCGTGTCTGCCATATCCAAATGGTAGTCATTTTGGGATATGTCTTTTATCTTTCAAAAGATAATCTAACCTTCGCCCTTTTCATTATTTCAGAAGCCTTTGGCATAGCCCTTGGTTTCTAAAATATAGAAATGATATGCACCTTGTGCTACATGTCCAATTGCAAACTTTGACTTTATCTCCTCTAGATTAGTCATTAATTCTCCAAGAATTATTAATTGTAATTTTAATACTTCTTAAATCTAAATATAGAAATGATGTGCACCTTGTGCTACATGTCTTTCAATCAATCAATCACATCAATCAATCACATCACTCAAAGTGATGTTTGATTTGACATTTTGATGTGACGAATGATTTGACGCTTGATGTGACTTGCGTTGCCGCATTCGAATTCGAAATACGATTGCGCTCGCAATCACTCTCGGGCTCGAGTTCGCTAATTCCCAATTAGCAAATTTTCCGTTGCGTTGTAATTAAATGATTACGCCTAACGAATCCACTATTCACGTCGCTAACGAATTAATTCTAAATTAATTCGTTCGCCCGAATTAAAATCCAATTTCAATTCCGCGTCGAAATCCAATTTCGTTCAATATATCGAATATATTAACTTTACCGATTAATTCCGAATTAACCGTTTTCTCTCTTTAGACGATATTTTATCCTAGATAAAATATCTCCGTATTAATCCTAGATTAATTTTCTCTCTCATCAAATTAATCCCAGATTAATAAATGTGCGAGTCATACGTCATCGGTGTATCATTGGGAAGCGACCCATGAGATCCCCGGATATGTTGGCAGTAAATACGGTCGTCGGAGTATCCGAACACGTACGTACCAAGTACCACATCCTACCGATTTACAAGACAAGATTAGCTTCTAGCAAAACGCCATGCCTACCCAATTCTCCGGAAATATTCTTACAGGAATATATAAGGATCTATATCAGGCGTAGTATACTAAGTATCGTGCATATCGACCTAGTATCGGATAGTCACGTGCTAGGCCTGGGGCTGGATAAGTGTATGCCCCGTACGAAGCACATGTCAGATGTCTGGTAACTAGTCTCTATAATCGGATATACATGACCTTGTCATAATATCCCGATGGCTGCAGCACCTCAGAGTACTAATACCGTATCCTGCGTGACATCATCTCCACTATGACTGGAGTGATACTTCCGTCTTGACATCACACCCAATACTCTACGATTCTTAATATACTCAGCTTCGGCGTACACAGAACCGGTTAGAGTCCTAGACGACCT